>BOPN01000412.1:70000-92500 GCA_017312705.2 Penaeus japonicus | reverse complement strand
TTCCGGCTTAGCGCTCATGTTTAATTACCCCCCCCCCCCCATGGAGGCATTTCGAGCTTCGTCTGGCCATACTGAGAGGGTTATGCTTGGGAGACCCCACCTGTGCGTGAGTTTATTGTGTGTGTGTGTGTGTGTGTGTGTATGTGTGTGTATGTATGCATGTATGTATGTATGTGTGTGTTTTGGCGTTTGCGCGTTTGTATTTTAGGAAGGGGTGTTTGCTCAATATGTGTATGCGTGTGTGTGCCTAAACACATTATATACAGCGATCGATAGATAAATATAGATATTTCAATACTTCACTACTTCTCTCTTGTGTTGAGCGCGGCGGAAAACGATGCATCATTGGCTGTGCATACCGTGATAACAGAATGAATATTTGCAATATTGAGTTGCAAATTGTGAGTCACGTTTTAAGGTTAGCCAGTTGCACCGCCTCTTGGCTCCAGGTGTTGTATTATTTGTTCAGCTGGTCATTCACTGCTGTACATTGATTTTTTTCACTGTTTTAACTTCTATAGGGCTTGGCATTGGATCATAGTGATAAGGTGATAGAAAAAAGTATATTCTTTACCTTTAGTAGGATATAAAGAGGCAACAGCAATACACAATATCTACAGTATCTTTTGCCTCGTTACATGCACGAGGAACCCGGTGGGACAGAAGTTGGGTAATAACAGTATGGTGTAATTCACTATACTTTACAATACCGGAAGCGTACACGTGTATGTTTGAAAGGGGGTGGGGACTGGGGGTAGAGGGTGGAGGGTAAAGGGGGGTAGGGAAGGGAAGGGGGGAGAGGGGTGGGTGTACTCAAAGGCATTCCTTTGATCTTAAAGTCTTATCTTATCCAGGATTGCTCGTGGAATTCCCAGTCTTAGAATGTCGTGGCGAGGTATGGCCGTGAGAAGATTCTGAACTGTGATTTTGATTTTAGATTTTGAAGTGTGATTTTGACGATTTGGATTTTAGATTTTGAAGTGTGATTTTGATTGGATTTTGAAGTGTGATTTTGACTGGATTTAGATTTTAGATTTTGAAGTGTGATTCTGAACTGTGATTTTTATTTTAGATTTTGAAGTGGGATTTTGACTGGATTTTGATTTTAGATTTTGAAGTGTGAATTTGACTGGGTTTTTATTTTTTTCCCCTTAGATTTTTAAGTGTGATTTTGACTGGATTTGGATTTTAGATTTTGAAGTGTGATTTTGACTGGATTTGGATTTCCCCCCCTTAGATTTTGGAGTGTGATTTACTTTTTATTTATTTTATTTTTTATTTGCGCATTCGAATTTATTGGTGTTTCATGCTTTGATATGAATGGTGGATGATTGAATATTAAAAAAAAAATCTGAGGAAAAGAGAGGGGGAGGGAAGAATAGAGATAAAGACAGAGATATAAAGCAAGAAGGATAAATTGACAGACAGTGAAGAAACATGACTTGCATAACCTTAAAACAAAATAATTAATAAAAAAACGCTCAGAACCGCATTTCATAACATACAACCTGTTGCCCAACTTCTACGGGAAACCGAGGTAGCCAGTGCCACAGTGCCTGATAAGAGGTGCCACAATACCACACTACGAATGCCACATTCCAATGGGATTTCGATGAAGGTCGTGGTTTGGGGTTCGGGTGCTGTGGTAGGAAGGGGGGGTGGGGTGGATAGGGGGGGAGGGAGTCAGGTTGGGCATTGTTTGTAGGGCTGGATGTGTGTTTGTGCATAGAGGTATTGTGTGTGAAATGATGCCTACCTTCCTCAGTCGGTATTTGGTGACACTGCGACCACACACACACACATATACTTACACACACACACACACACACACACACACACACACACACACACACACACACACACACACACACACACACACACACACACACACACACACACACTCTCTCTCTCTCTCTCTCTCTCTCTCTCTCTCTCTCTCTCTCTCTCTCTCTCTCTCTCTCTCTCTCTCTCTCTCTCTCTCTCTCTCTCTCTCTCTCTCTCTTTCTAACTCTCTCTTTCTAACTCTCATTCACTCATTCACTCACTCACTCACTCACACAAAAAAGTCACATGCCTCTCTCCCCAGAGCTCGCCACCTCACCTTCCTCGTGCAATGACCAGGTGTTGAGCGTGCAGGGCGGGAGTGACGTCACGAGGTCATTCCGAGCGATCTCGCTGCCTCTCTCCCGACTCTTGTCACCAACGACAAAAAACGGCAGATTTATGTAAACGATGCACATGAGCTGTTGTCAAAAGCTCTTGAGACTAAATGATGCAGAAGTTGCAATTTTCGCTTGCGCGTCGCTTGGGTTGCAACAAAGCTGTCAGTGTTTGAGCGCCTTCGCCTTAGAGATAACACCGTGTTAGTGTATACGGGTTGTTTGCTTTTGGGTGCTTGCTTGTTTGAGGGGAAGGGGGAAGGGAGGGGAGGGGGGGGTAAATGACGCAGGTGTTTTGTTTCGCTGCAACTTGAATGGCATATTGCAAGCCAAGTTGATTTATGTTTGTTTTTTTAGTGACCGGTTTGCACTAGAAATGCGTATTGTCTTTTCTTTTTTCTTTTTTTTCTTTTTTTTTGTATTTTCTTTCTTCCGAAGACGGTTATTGAAATTGGGAATAGTGGTTCTGTTAATAATGCACTTATAAATTTTCTTTCTTTTTCTTTTTCTTTTCTTTTCTTTTCTTTTCTCTTTTTCACTCTTCTTTCCTTTTTCCTCATATCCTTCTTTCTGTTTTCTTTTTTTCTGATCTTCTCTTGCTATTTCTTCACTTATTCGGGACACGTGAGGAAACATGTTGCATGTATTTGCTTGATGTTTTTATTGTTTTTAGCATAATAAGAGAATATGTAATATGCCCCCTGTCTTTTGAGATATCTGTGGATTAATGCAAATTGTCAGTAATAATTTGCATAATTTGCACAAATGCATGGACACACACGCTCACTCTCTCCCTCCCTCCCTCCCTCCCTCCCTCCCTCCCCCCCCCTCCCTCTCTCCCTCCCTCCCTCCCTCCCTTTCCCTCCCCCCTCCCTCCCTCTCTCCCTCCCTCCCTCCCTCTCTCTCCCCCTCTCCCTCCCTCTCTCTCCCCCTCTCCCCTTCCTCCCTTCCTCCCTCGCTCCCTCTTTCTCCTCCTCCCCCCCTCCCTCGCTCCCTCCCTCCCTCCCTCCCTCCCTCCCTCTCTCCCTCTCTCCCTCCCTCCCTCTTTCTCCTCCTACCCCTCTCCCTCCCCCCTCCCTCCCTCTCTCTCCCCCTCTCCCTCCCCTTCCTCCCTCCCTCCCTGGCTCCCTCTCTCTCCCTCTCTCCCTCCCCCCTCCTCCCTCCCTCCCTCCCTCCCTCTCTCTCCCCCTCTCTCTCTCTCTCTCTCTCCCCCTCTCCCTCTCTCCCTCCCTCTCCCTCCCCTTCCTCCCTCCCTCCCTCGCTCCCTCTTTCTCCTCCCTCCCTCTCCCTCGCTCCCTCTTTCTCCTCCTCCCCCTCTCCCTCTCTCCCTCCCTCCCTCATTCTCCTCCTACCCCCCTCCCTCTCCCTCCCCCCCTCCTCTTCCCCCTCCCTCCCTCCCTCTTGCTCACTTTAGGAACATTTTTTTTATTGTATTAGACGGCCCTGTTTGGAAGGCCGAGGCAAATTTAGTGGAAAAGATAAGCCCAGAGTGGCTTAATTCTTTTTCTCCTTCTTTATTTTATTTCTCGCATTGTGTTATCTCTTTGTTAACAAATGGAAATGTGTTTTCCTGTTCTCGTGTTTTCTTTGCTTTATTTTGATATTGTGCTCCCTTGCTTTTAATTTCCTCCCCCCTCAACAACATCCCTAATTTTTCCTCTCTGTCTTTGTTTCTGTCTATCTATCTTTCTATCTCTTTCTCTCCCTCCCTCCTTCCACCCTCCCTCCCTCCCTCCTTCCCTCCCTCCCTCCTCCTTCCTTCCTTCCTTCCTCCCTTCCTTCCTTCCTTCCTCCTTCCCTCCTTCCCTCCCTCCCTTCCCTCCCTCCTTCCCTCCCTCCTTCCCACCTTCCCTCCCTCCTCCCTCCCCTCCTCCCTCCCCACCTTCCTTCCTCCCTTCCTCCCTCCCTCCTCTCACTCCCTCCCTCTCCTTCTCTCTCTCTCTCTCTCTCTCTCTATCTGTCTATCTATCTTTCTATCTCTTTCTCTCCCTCCCTCCCTCCCTACATACATACATATTCAGCCTCACATAAGGAAATTTAGATCACGCTAATATGTTACGCCTTCTTGTTGTGTGTGTATGTGACGTCGCGTTGTTGTGTAAACGGCCTGTTGTTACGTGTGTCATTTCATCTTCTTTTGCTGTTACTCCTTTTGATGTAACAAGGAGTGACGTCTTGAAGAATTACAGCTTGTTTAATCGTAATTGTCTATATTATGTTCGTGTTTGTGTTTTGTTCTGTTTTGTTTCGTTTGAGGTGGAGTTTGGTTGTGTAGTTTTGTTTTGCGTGTGTTTGCTTGTTTTTTTTGTTTTGTTTTGGTTTGTTATGGTTGTTTGTGGATTTGCGTGCGTCCGTGTTTGTTTTTTGGGGTCTGTTGTGTTTGTGTGGATTTGATATTTTGTTTGTTTGTTTGTTTGTGTGTGTTGGTTGGCTTGGGCGGTGTTAGTAAGAATGTGTTGTGGTGTATGGGTGCTTATCGGGATCTTGTTTATCGTCTTTGTGGTTTATGGAACGTATTTTTGTGTCATTCGTTGTTGTTTCCTTTGTATTTACGTCTTTGATATTCTCCCATTTACAACCCTCCCCCCCTCTCCACCTCTTTTCTCTCTCTCTCTCCCTCCCTCCCTCCCTCCCTCCCTCCCTCCCCCCCCTCTCCTTCTCTCTCCTTCTCTCTCTCTGTTTCTCTCTTTTTCTCTTTCTCTCTCCCTACCTGCCTCCCTCCTTCCCTCCCTCCTCCTCTCTCCCTCTCCTCATTCGTCCGTAAAATCACTATACCTTCGGTCATGTTACACAGTATGATCAAGTCATCACACAGATAATTCGGTCATCTGTTTTGGGGGGGTTCGTGGAGTACATACTAGCACCCCTCCCCCCATCCCCAAATCCACTCTAACCTTCCACACACATACACACTTTTTTCCGGCATTTCTATGTGGTGGAGGAAAAAATAACATTGGTGGAAATCTAGTGTTATTGATTTGTTTAATTATTAGTGATTTTGTTATGAAGCTGTATTTTTATTTATTTATTTATTATTTATTATTTGTTATTATTATCTTTTAATTTTTTTATTATTTTTTTATTGCTGTTCTTCTTGCTTTCTTATTAATCTTTCACCCGAATATTCATGAATGTGATTTTTTTTCAAAACATTTTTACGAGGGGGGAGGGGAGGGGCTAGTCTTGTGAGTGGAAGAAATTCTATTGCGATAAGATGTCAGATATTTCATTCCCTCTTTCCACCCCTCCCCCCCCCCCTCCACCTTCGCCTCCTCCCCCTACCCTCTCCCCCCTCTTCGTAATTTGAACGTCTTGAGATTCCGATTGATGACGTCATTATCTTATCAGGGATTTTTTTTTTTATCGTAAGAAGGAATTCGATTTTCTCATATAATTATTTTGTGTTTCTGTTCACTTCTTTGATATAAGTAGGTGTAATTTTACTTTTTCATTTGGGGGGACGGAGAGTTACTGTGCTATTTCATAGATTATAGAAGATCAGTGCAACGGACTCTTAGCTCGCCGTGTTAAAAAAAAAAAAAAAAAAGTTATTTTCTCCTATTCAGCTCCGATGAATTACTCTATCTACCGCGCGGTGATTACGACTCTAGCCCGGCGTATCAGCGAGATAAAATTGATACGGATAAGAGAATTATGGCGTGTTAACCTCCCCAGCCATGCCATCCCGTCCCGTACCGACCGGCCTGGCGAGAGTGATCGAGAAACGAGCACGGACTAGTAGCAGGAGAGACTCGCGGACTACTCTCGTTGCTATAGAACTATTCGAAGTGTTTTTTTTTTGTTTTTTTTTTGGAGGGGGTCTCTGAGGATTTTTTGGGTGCGTTCGTTAAGGATTTATTTTTTTTTGGTTGGTGTGTGTGGTTTAATAGGATTGATAAGGTGGGTTGATTTTGTTGTTGTTGTTTTTTTGCTTTGTTGTTTTTTGTTAGATGGATGGGGTCTGTGTGTGTGTGTGTTTGTGCTTGAGTTGTGCTTGTGGTGCCTGGCTGTGCGTGTTGTGTTGGAGACTTGCTGTGGTGTTGTTTGATTGTTTTTATTATTATTAATATCGTGTAGGTATCGTGAAGGTGTCAGTGATATGTGCAGATAGGCCTACCCCCAGTGCCACGAAAATCCCTCTCTCCGTCCCACCTATAGTGGACATTCCCACTCCACTCCACTCCACACATGTGTGTAGGGGGAGGGAGGGAGGGGGATGCATTACAAACGCGGGCATAGCGAACAGGGGAATGAGAAACAAGAAGGCTATGGAAACGTGGGGAAGCATAATGTGTAATGCTCCATTGTTTAGGTTCGGGAATTCTACCTGACGCCACGTTCCCTGTGCCGCAGTCTCCGTGGAACAGGTGCCGAGAGTACCCGCGAGTGTGTGCGTTCGTGTGTGTGTGTGTGGGTGTGGGTGTGGGTGTGGGTGTGGGTGTGGGTGTGGGTGTGGGTGTGTGTGTGTGTGTGTGCGTGTGTGTGTGTGTGTGTGTGTGTGCGCGTGTGTGTGTGGGTGTGTGTGTGTGGGTGTGTGGGTGTGTGTCACTTTTTCATTCGTGTTTCCCACAGGCATTTTCATTTCTGTTTATTCTCTCATCATCGCAGAGGCACTGGCGCAACACAGGGAACTCCCACGAGCAGTGCCTTGCGACGGTGGCACACGGAGCGATTACGCAATAGACGATTTATAGGGTTGTCGTATCGTGTTATTTTTCGGAGGAGGAGGGGGTCACGGATTTCACCGAGAGAGATAACGGGGCTTGTTATCGCGCGAGTCGGTAGAATGACCGTAGATGGTGGGGAGGGAGGGAGGGAGGGAGGGAGGGAGGGAGGGGGGAAGGGGTGGAGGGGGAGGGTGGGATGGGAGAAGGAGGGGAGGAAGGAAGGAAATAAGGAAGGAGGGAGGAGGAAAGGAAAAAGGAAAAAGAGAAGGAGAGAGAGAGAGGGAGGGGGAGACCTGCTTTCTCCCTTTCTCTCTGTTCTGAATGTTATTGTTGTCAGTAATATTTTTGTCTTTTTCATTGCTGTTAATAGTATGTTTGTTGCTGTGCTTATTGCTGCTAATAGTATTTGCTTTGTTGTTGTTGTTGTTGTGATTATCCGCTTTATCGATTTGTTTATTGAATGATTGTGATTGTCAGTCTTGCAGAGTGAATGCGATGACTCTTAAGAGATTATTTTTGTCTCTTGGAAATTGATAATCGGTAAAACAACTATTGAATTAATGTACTTTCAACAATGAATACGGTGGTATCTACATGTCAAGACCTGTGACACTTTAATTAAAATCGACAAGAATAACTTCATAACTTCAAGGGAAGTTTAAGATCTGATATCTGACTTACTCATCATTTTTGATAGGGCTTTATGCTGTGTTATTGACAAGTGCATTGAACACCAGCGCCACTTGGGCGTCTGAAGTGATAGTCAGGCTGCAGTTTGTTTTCAGAAAAATCTTGAAGTATTTTGGTGTCGAGAAATTAATCACCTTTTTTTTCGACATTTCAAAATTGGTTGTTTCTTGATTTTGTAAATCTAGATTACTGTTGTTATCATTATTATTATTATTGTTATTATTGTTGTTGTTATTGTTATTATTATTATTATTATTATTGTTATTATTATTACTACTTTTATTATTATTATTATCATTATTATTATTATTATTATTATTATTATTATTATTATTGCTATTATTGTTATTATTGTTATTGTTGTTAGTGTTATTATTATTATTATCATTATTATTATTATCATTATTATTGTATGTGAATTGTGCGGTAAATAGTCACTTCAGAGCTATCCATGAGGAAATATTGCGTCTTATCTCATTCCTCATTTCATTTTATCTCATTTCTCATTTTTTGCTTACTGCAGCTCGTGTTGTTTTCTTTCGTAAATGTAAATGTTTGCTGTTATTCCCTTTTCTCTTGTTGGCATTTACCTTTGTTTTTTTTTCTGTTATCTATTTTTTCTTTCTTTTTATCCGATTTTATTAGTAGTTGGTATCTTTACCTTTTACATCATTTTCTCCTTTTTGTTACTTTCATTTCTGTGCTGATTTTCACTATTATTGTTTCTTTTTTCCGTCATTTCACTCACGGATTCTGGTGTACATATTCATGCCCTGGATTTTTTTTTTTTTTTTTTTTTTTTAGAAGAATAAAAAGTTACTTTGTCTGGCTGGAGCTACTTTGGTTTGGGATTCCGTCACGTGGTTTACTTTCACTCTTTTTTTTTCTCTTTTTCCTTCTCTTTCTCTCTTTCTCGTTCCTTCTCTTTTTCTTTCTCTGTATTTCTTGTTCTCTTTCTCTATATTTTTCGTTCTCTTTCTCTATATTTTTCGTTCTCACTCTCTATCTTTCTCTCTCTCTCTCTCTCTCTCTCTCTCTCTCTCTCTCTCTCTCTCTCTCTCTCTCTCTCTCTCTCTCTCTCTCTCTCTCTCATCTCTTTCTCTCTCTCTCTCTCTCTCTCTCTCTCTCTTCTCTCTCTCTCTCTCTCTCTCTCTCTCTCTCTCTCTCTCTCTCTCTCTCTCTCTCTCTCTCTCTCTCTCTCTCTCTCTCTCTCTCTCTCATTTTCCTTTTTTTCCCTCGAAATTCGATCTTTTCTAAGACATGCAAACTTTTTGGCGGTTTAAGCGGGTTTGTTGCTTTTATTTGTTGTTTTTGTCTGTCGTTGTTAGTATATTATTTGATGCGTTTGTTCTTGGTTTATGTTTGTACCTGTATTTGTTGTATTTCATTTTGAGATCTAGGTGTTATTGCTCCCTTTGTTGCGAATTATTTGCATCAACAGACGATGAGTATGAGATCTCAGCCACACGAATTGCTAAAACTGAGAACCAACACGTTCATAAAACTTGTTATGATGATAATAATGATAGTTGTTGTCATGATTGTTGTTATTACTATTGTTATTTGTTGCTGTTGCTGGTATTATTATTAGTATTAGTATTAGTATTATTATCATCGATATTAGTATTATTGTAATTAATATTATCACTGTTATTAATATTATTATAATTATTATTATTATTATAAATACTATTATTATAATCAGAATTATTATTATTATCGTTAATCCTACTCCTGCCACTGTCATAATTACAATTCTCATGCAACTTCCCCCGACGAACCCCCTTCCTCACGCCCATCCTCTCGCCCTCCCGCAGTGAACGTAGACGAGAAGCTCCGCGGCAGCTGCACCCTCGCCGACTACCAGCTGCAGGAGGTGTGTGTGGTGCCACGGGACTTCCGTGCCCCGCCGCTCTCGGTCACCGACCTCATCACCATGGCGGCCATTTCGCACCCCGAGGACAAGAAGAGACGGACCCTCCTCTCGCTCTTCTCCAGGAAAACCAAATCCGTGAGTTGGCTGGATCCTAGGATGTGTTTTTTGTTCTCTCTCTGTCTTGATTCTCTCTGGCTTCTTTCTGGATTCTCTCTGGATTCTCTCTTTCTCTCTCTTTCTCTGTCTTCTCTCTGTCTTTCTCTGTCGTCTCTCTCTTTCTCTCTCTCTGCCATCTCTCTTTCTCTCTCTCTGCCATCTCTCTTTCTCTCCCTCTCACTCTTCTCTCTCTCTCTTTCTTCTCTCTCTCTCTCTCTTCTTTGTTTCTTTCTTTTTTGTTTTTTATTTTTTTTTTACTTTCATTCACTCTTTCTTTTTTTCTTTCTCTTCTCTTTTTTTTCTTTCCTTCTTTTCTTTCTTATTTTTTTTTCTTTCTTCTTGGATTTGTTTATGTTTACGTATATGTTCTTATTGTTCTCCTTTTGTGTGGGAAAAGGGATTGAATACCCTCTAAGGGATTGACACTATGGGGTCTTGCTCGTCGAGGAAATAGTAGTAGTGATGATTTTCCCGACGATCGGAGGTCACTGTAAACCAAGGTCACAATCCTCTTTCCGAAGTGGTCACAGCGGGCGGAGGTCAGCGAAGACGACATTCCGGCCAGCCTGAGCTGCTCCTGCCTCCCCCTCGTGAGTCGTTTCGCACTTCGGAGGCCATGACCGGTACAGGCACCCGGCACCGGCCTCACTGGGGCACGACCTCGGTCTTACTCGGTGTTATCCTTCATTCATCTATCTAAAAAGGGTTGGATCCTATCCCTGTAGATAGAGGGGTGTTCGATTCCCTTTTGGACCGTCCCCCCCGGTCTAGCCTAGTGTTGTCTTGCGTCTCAAGAGTAACCGGATCCAACTCTGTAGGAGCGTGTTTCGATTCCTTTTCCCCGCGACTTCGGTCTAGCTTCGCGTTGTTCTTCGTCTCAAGAGTCGGATCCAACTCTGTAGAGACGGGTTCTAGTCCTTTTGATCCTCCCTCCGCTAACCTACTGTAGTGTCGTCCTGCGTCTCAGAGTAGTCGGATCCAACTCTGTAGAGGCGTGTTCGATTCCTCTCCTCGCGACTTCGGTCTAGCCTCGTGTAGTCCTGCGTCTCAGAGTCGTAGCCAAGCCCTATAGAAGCGTATTCGATTCCTCTTGACCCTCCCTCGGTCGTAGTCTTAGATGGAAAGATCGTTGCGAGAGAAGTATTACATCAGATACTCATATCTTGTGTCGATTGTAGTTACTTGTTGATAAATTCCAACTGCTGTAGTAACTATAGGACTAAGTACTCGGTAGTGGTACCTGTAGTCTCTTGAACAGGATGACTCTGCAACAGCGACTCCTTCCGTTCCGTTGCCGTTGTTTTATTTGTTGTTGCTGTGTTGAGCTTCTTTCCCTAATGTTGAAAAGGAGTGAGTGATTATCAACAACAATGTCCTGGATTTCCTTAGAGGAGGAGAGTAATGGTCGTACTCATCCGATTTTTATTTTTATTTTTTATTTTTTAATAGCTTTATCTGATTAGTGTTTGTGAGATAAGGTTGTCAGTAGCAGGTTAGATAAGACATTTCTTTTTCGAGCTTGACCGATCCTCTCTCTTCATTCGCTTAGCACGGGAGTTATTTTTCGCTGGACATTGCTTAAGAAAATTGTTTGCGGTTTTGACATTGTTCTTTCTTTGCGAGGCTGGGGAAAGTGGGGATGGGAGAGGGCGTGGGAGTGGGGTGGGAGGTAGGATGATGGGGTGGGTAAGGAGGGCTAGGGTTGGGTTGATGGAGAGAGGGAAAGGGAGGAGAAGGAGAGGGGGAGAGAGAGAGAGAAGAGAAAGAAAGAGAGAGAGAGAGAAGAGAAGAGAAGAGAAGAGAAGAGAAAGAAAGAGAAAGAGAAAGAAAGAAAGAGCGAAAAATACAAGCGAAATATAAAGATAAAATTCGAGAGAGAAAAAAAATAAATTGAGAAAGAGATAGAGAAAGAGGGACAAGGAGAGAAAGAGAGAGAGAAAAAGAGAAAGAGAGAAAGAGAGGGAGGGGGGGTAGGTGATAGGCTGATGGGGACGTGGTTAAACAGCAACCACGCAAGGCAACAGGTGGTCTAACTAGCACAAGTAGCCCCTTTAACAACCTCTTCATCTCTCCGTTCATTGTACTCTGTTTAGTCCTACAATGAATGCTTTGTGGGTCTTAGTTCGGTACTGTTGTTTTCGTCTTTATTTCCATTAATTCTGATGATGATAATGATGGTTGTGGTAAATTGTAATGTTTTTTTATTATTGTTATTTTTGTTAGTAATATTATTATTTTTGTTATCATTTTATCTTTATTATTATTATTGTTATTATTATTATTATTATTATTATTATTATTATTATTATTTTCATCGTTACTATTGTTGCTGTTTTCATCATTGTTACTATTATCATAATCATCATCATTATTATTATTATTATAATTTCTTTGTCGTTGTTATCGATAATAACAACCTGTTCTCTGCTGATTCTTTCCTCTTCCTCCTTCCTTATTCTTTTCTTCTTCTTCTTCTCCTCCTCCTCTTTTTCTTCTCCTTCTCATTTTTCATCTTCTTCTTCCTCCTTTTCTTCTTCCTCCTTTCTTCCTGTTCTACTTCCTCTCCTCCTCCTCCCCCTCCTTCTTTTCCTATACCCTTTCCTTCTCCTGCTTCTTCTTTTTATTTTCCATCTTCTTCTTTTTCTTTTTCTTCTTCTTCTTCTTCTTCTTCTTCTCCATCTCCTTCTCCTTTTTCTTGTTCATCTTCTCCCTATTCTTCTCCTCCTCCTTATGTAGACTATGCCCCTTTTGCAGCAGGATTCGTCTATTCACTCAATTACGGATGTACTTAATTAGTTGAATTAATAAATCCTCATATTTAATTAAGTCCTGAAATCCATTAAGTTTCTCCAATTAATTCCTCGGATTGAATTCTCTACCTCATGACATTTAACATGACATTTAACTCATAGCTGATCCGATAAGAGTGACCGTAAAAAAATGATGGACAGTTGGCCTTATCGGTCCGTTCTGATAGCTGGTTAATCCTGAATGGGACATGTTAAGATATTAGTTAAATGGAGAACGGACTCAACCTTGATGGTATGGATAGATAAGATCTCCCCATCCCCCCATCCCTATCCCTCTTTCCCCACCCCCCCTTCTCTCCTTCTCCCCCAACCCCTTCTCCTCTCTCCTCTCCCTCTCCCCTTCTCTCCTCTCTCCCCCTCTCTCCTCTCTCCTCTCCCTCCCCCCTTCTCTCCTTCTCCCCCCTCTCCCCTTCTCCTCTCTCCCCTCTCCCCCTCTCCTCTCTCCCCTCTCCCCTCTCCCCTCTCCCCTCTCCCCTCTCCCCTCTCTCCTCTCTCCTCCTTTCAAATACCACCTGATGATATGATAGCATTTCGTCATGTTAGTGTACTGATTGAAATGTGTGTGTGTGTGTGTGTGTGTGTGTGTGTGTGTGTGTGTGTTTATGTGTATGTGCGTGTGTGTGTGTGTGTGTTTGTGTGTGTGTGTGTGTGTGTGTGTGTATATGTGTATGTGCGTGTGTGTGTGTTTTAATGGAAAGCTAGTCTAGAGGGGGGAAGAGGGGGACTAGCACACGGCTGTGGTTATGAAAATATGCGTACTCTAACCTCCCCCCCTCCCCCCCTCACTCACACCTCCCCACCTCCTCCCGCCCACCGAACTGTTAGGTACTTTGGGGGGAAATTCATCGTGGGTTGAGTGGTAGGCTGACCTGCAACCGCTTAGTTACAGGATGTATTGATACTTTGATTTAGATTTAGAATTATGATCTATGTAGAAGTGGAGATAACATATAGGGGAGAGGTAGGGATGAGGAAGAGGGAGGGGGAGAGGAGGAGGAAGAAGATGGAGAAAGGATAGAGGAAGAGGAAGGGGAGGAGGGGAAGGGGGGTGGAATAGGAAGGAGAAGGGAAGAGGAAGAGGATGGGTAGGGGTAGAGGGAGAGGGAGAGGGAGAGCAAGAAGAAGGAGAGGGGAAGAGGAAGTTGAACGGGAAGAGGAAAAGGAAAGGGTGGGGGAAAGGGGAAGGGGAGGAGAGGAAGAAGATTAAGAGAAAGGGAAGGTGGGAAAGGGGAAGAAGAACACCAACGACGGCGATGGCAGCGTTCCGTGTTGCATGTCACGTGTTGCATGTGTTTTGACATAGAGCCGGCGCCAGGTACCCCGCAGGAGCCGTGAAACCTGCGTAACACCCCCTACCTACGGCCGACTCGTCTCCGTCTGCACATGCGTCAGAGACTCGAGAATGAGTTTTGAGGATTTGTGAAGACGAAAATGAGAGATACGGAGTGAGGAAGGGAGAGGGGGGAGGGGGTAAAAGTCGATTTGGTAGTTTTGTCCCGAATATTTATCGTATATCCCTTTTTACATCGTTTTACTTATACTTTCCCTTGTCGTCTCTCCTCTGGTTCCTTCTCCTTCGCCGTCTCTCCCCTTGCATAGTCTCCCTTCTCCCTCATCTTTCTTTGTTACTCTCACTTCTCCCCCACCTCTCACCTTTAAGTCACTCTCCTCTTCCTGACACTCTTTCCTCTCTCTCTCTCTCTCTCTCTCTCTCTCTCTCTCTCTCTCTCTATCTCTCTATCTCTCTTTCTCTATCTATCTATCTCTATTTCTCTATTTTCTATCTCTATCCATCTATCCATCTATCTATCTACCTATGTCTATCTATCTTTTTCTCTGTTTCACACACACACACACACACACATACACACATACACACAAGCTGCCACTCGCCCACCCTCACTTCTTCCAGCTAATCGACCTTCCCCTTCCCCCTTCCCTCCCTCCCTTCTCCCATACTCCCTCTCCCCTCCTCCCCCTCCCCTTCCCTCTCCCCTCCCCTCTTCCCTCTCCCCTCCTTCACTCCTTCCCTCCCCACTACCTCTGCCCCTCCATCTCCCCCCTTACTCCTTTAACCCCCCCTCCCCTCCCTTGCCTTCGCCTCCTGATGTGACACTTGAGGGTGACATTAATACTTGTCGACCTTGAGGCAACGGTAGTAAGGGATTGGGGTAGGGGGAGGAGGAGGAAGAGAAGAAGAAAAGAAAAAAGAAAAAGAATAAGAATAAGAATAAGGAGAAGGTGGAGATAGAGGAGGAGGAGAAGAAGATGAAGATGAAGATGAAGAAGAACGAGAAGAAGGAGAAAGATAAGATGAGAAAGGAAGAGTGTTTGACGAAGGAGGATAAGGAGGGGGGAGGGAGGAAGAGAGATGGGGGAGGTGCCTTAACTAACGATCAGCAAGCGACGACCCCCCCACCCCCATCCCACCTCCCCCCTCCCTCCTGCGCGACACGTCCCCGCCGGATGCAGCTGCCGCGATGCTCGTCACAGGGTCGTTAAAGGGGTCGTCAGGCTGTTGAGGGTCGTTCGCTGGCGCTTTTCGCTGGCTGATTTATCGCTCGTTGGAGGCTAGGTGGGGGGTAGGAGGGGGAGGGGGGAGGTTGGGAGGAGGGGGGAGGTTGGGAGGCTGTAAGAGCTATTGTTCTTTTATTATGATGATGTGGTTTTATTGTTGTTGTTGTTGTTGTTAATTATATCCTTCTCCTCCTCATCATCAACACCATTATCATCATCATCATCATCATCACCATCACCAATATTATCATTGTCATCATCATCACCACCACCACTACTAATACTACTATTACTACCACTACCACAGTCATTCTCATCTTTAATATCACTATTATTGTTATGGAGCATTAAGAGTGAGGGAAGGGGGATAAGGAGTAGCAGGCAGGGGGAGGGGTAAGAGAAGGAGAAGGGGGGGGGGGGGAAGAGCTGGTTGATTCGGCGTGATTGGCAGGCCGGAAGACGCGTTATATCTGCCACCTGCCTTAATTGGCGGTCACCTTGGTTGGGTCTGTGAAGGAGGGGAGGGGTGAGATAGGTGAGGGGTGAAGGAAGGAAGGGAGGGGAGGTGGAAGGGGGTGAGGGAGGAGGGAGGGAAGATGGAAGGGGGTGAGGGAGGAGGGAGGGGAGATGGAAGGGGGTGAGGGAGGAGAGGGAGGGGGTGATGGAAGGGGTGAGGAGGAGGGAGGGGTGATGGAAGAGAGGTGAGGAGGAGGGAGGAGGGTGATGGAAGGGGGTGAGGGAGGAGGGAGGGGAGATGGAAGGGGGTGAGGGAGGAGGGAGGGGTGATGGAAGGGGGTGAGGGAGGGGGGAGGGGAGATGGAAGGGAGTGAGGGAGGAGGGAGGGGAGATAGAAGGGGGTGAGGGAGGAGGGAGGGGATATAGAAGGGGGTGTGGGAGGAGGGAGGAGAGATGGAGGGGGGTGAGGGAGGAGGGAGGGGATATAGAAGGGGGTAAGGGAGGAGGGAAGGGTGATGGAAGGGGATGAGGGAGGAGGGAGGTGAGATGGAAAGGGTGAGAGGAGAGATGAGGGAGGGAGGAAGAGGAAAGTGAAGGTGAGAAGATAAGGAATGTGGAATTATTGTTATTATCTTTTTTTTTGTTTTTACTTTTTAAGCAAAGGGGTCACACGCGGTTTGGAATTTGATTGAAACAACGAGGAATATGCAGAAATTATAAGAAAAAAAAAAAATCTACATTCATGGAGTTATTTTTTTCTTTCTTGAATTCTTCCAATCCTTTAAAGCTACTGTATTCTGACTGTTGCATTATTCTTATCAATTTGCAAAACATTCCTCATTGAAGTACATTAATCTGTATGTAACTGGTCCATATTCGAGGTGTCAAAAATTGTGCTTATCACTAAGTTTTCGATTTTTTTTTTTTTTTTTTTTTTTTTTTTTTTTTTTTTTTTTTTTTGTCTGTTGAGTAAATCTGTTTATGTAGCCATTACAGATCTCAAGATTCAAGAATATATGAATGTTTTGATTTTGTTTTGTTTTCTGAATACTGTTGGGCGTTTTTTTCTTTTTCTTTTTTTTATGGAATAATAATCTTTCACTAAAACGAAACAAACGGAATAGTAGGTTTGGCAGATCGGCAGGGGGTGGGGGGAAAGGGGAAGGAGGAAATGAAAGGGAGAAGAAAAAGGGAGGGGGGAGAAGGAGGAAATGGAAGGGAGAAGGGAGAAAGAAAGGGGAGGGTGGAGAAGGAGGAAATGAAAGGGAGAAAGAAGAAAAGGGGAGGGGGGAGAAAGAGAAAATTGAAAGGAGAAGAAAAAGGGAGGGAGGTGGGGCAGGAGGAAATGGAAGGGAGAAGAAAAGGGGAGGGAGGGAGAGGAAGGATCAATCCGGAAGTTTTTGGAGGAATGACGTCACCGGCTCTTGACGCGGCAAATTTTTCCCTCTTTCGAGCATTTGTTTACGTGCATTGCGTCAAGATAAAACCACTCGAGGAGCAGGTGATATATGCCCATTTAGAGACACGGGTCATTATCACCTTATATATTGAGATTACGCTAAGAAACCTAACTCCCCCCCCCCTCAAAAAAAAAAATGTATATATAGATGATAAATAGATTAATTAATTTATCAAAACTAGATGATTAGATGAAACACACTTACTGAGATTTTGCTAAGAAACCTAACCTCTCACCCCCCCAAAAAAAAAAAAAAAAAAAAAAAAAAAAAAAGATGATAAATAGATTAATTAATTAATCGAAACTAGATAATTAGATAAAAACACACTTACTTAGAAGTAGTGCAACATTTCCTGTAAATTGATGTGTGTGCTTCTCATTACATTAGTTAATGGCGTATGAAGACTTGAAGTTGTTGCCCTGAGTTTTTTGCTTTGTTGCGATGAGTGTTGCATATCATGCTCTCCATTATTTTGTCTTCTGTTACTTACATGTGATATGACAAGCATTAAACTGTTTACACTTCGGTTTCATGTTTTATGGTGGTATGTGTTACCGCATGACATAGGCCTACGTAATACTTTTCTAGAGATGACAAAGAGGTGACGCCATGCGAGTGCGAGTTCCACGGACGCCGCCCTAATAGCTTTATTAACGAGTG
The DNA here is from genome assembly GCA_017312705.2 of Penaeus japonicus. Classification (NCBI taxonomy): domain Eukaryota; kingdom Metazoa; phylum Arthropoda; class Malacostraca; order Decapoda; family Penaeidae; genus Penaeus; species Penaeus japonicus. Next base: position 75,049 of record BOPN01000412.1, on the reverse strand, counting down.
TATCTTTCCCCACAGTCGACGGGTGACAGCAGCTTGTCGTCAGGCAGCGCGGGCGAGCGGAGTGTCAGCCCCGCGCGGTCTGACGAGTCGGCTGACGGGCGGCCTACACCCCGCCCACTCTCCCCGGCCTCGTCCTCCGCCACCCTCACCTCCAGCCACCCTCCGCCCCCCCTCTCCCGGCCGGCCTCCTCGCTCAACCTCGCCAGGGCCAGGAAGAGACAGGCACCCGCGCCCCCGGCCGCAGCGCCTCCGCCCGCATCACAGCCGCCCGCGCACCACACCAATGGAAAGGTCAGTTCGTAAGGGGGGACTTCGACTTCGACTTGGCGTGACTTTGACTTTGAAGGAGTGCCTTATTTGGGCGATTTTGACCTCGATTGATTTCGATGCCGGGGACTTTGACCTCGATTGACTTCGATGCGGGCGACTTTGACCTCGGGTGACGTGGGCAGACTCGTTCTGATTAGGAATGAGAGCAATTTCAGGTCCATTATTCACTGTGAAGATAATAGACAGTATCTAAACGATCTTTGCTCTTGTGTCATCGTTTCGTTACGTAATACTTGTTATCTTTAAAGTGATAATGATGATAATGATAAAGAAAAGACATTGATGACAAGTGAGTCACTTTGATGGGTTTGTCTTCATTCTTTGAAAATATTTATTTGCATGTTTTTTTTATTTCATCATTCATTTATATTTATTTGATGTACTGTTATTTATCTGACTTACCTAACTTTTTTGTATTTTAAAAGTTTGTTTAAAAGAAAATACTCATATATATTTTTACACATTTTAACTTGTTCTCAGTATTTTTTCTGCTTATTTTTATTTACATTTACTCATCAATCCACCTTAGTTAACATTGCATTTGCTTCCCTCTTTTTATCGTTTATTTTATTTCATTCAATCTAAAGTACATCCTTCGTTTCATTTAGTTCATCATATCCATCTATTTTTTGATCGACAACCTCATAATTAATCGACTGACTCACTGCTTGCTTGCTTGCTTACTTGCAGGCGGAGAACGAGCGTCGAGAAGGCACTGGAAGCAACCTGTCGAGACGGAGTTCGGACTCGTCAGGTTATCATGACTCGGAGCTCAGGTCGCCTCACACCAGGTACGGCGGGACCTGCTACAGGGTGATGACTAGGGATCGGGAGGGTTAGAAGGGGTAGGGTGGTGAGGTGGGGAAGGGTAGGGTAGGGTAGGGTTGGGTTAGAAGGGGAGGGGAGGGGAGGGGAGGGGAGGGGAAGGGAGTGTGGGATTTGGTTAGAAGAGGAGAGGAGGGTTGGGTTGGGTTGGGTTGGGTTAGAAGGGTTAGAAGGGGAGGGGAGGGGAAGGGAGGTTTAGTGGGGGTGAGGGATGAAGCGAGGAAGGGATGGATAGAATAAGTAGGTGGATGGAGTGGTGAGGTATGAGGGAGGAGGGAGGAGGGAGGAGGGAGGAGGGAAGAAGATAAGGGTTAGGAGGATAGGATAACTGGATGGGTGGAGGGGGTTTAGGGTGATAGCTAGGAGGGGGTAGGGGGATTAAAGAGGGGGGGAGTAGAATGACTGGGTAGGTTGATTAGAGGCAAGGGGTGATTGAAAGGATTTTGTGATGTACTTCGGGATTCTAGCAGAGAGATGTGATGTGTTCGTGAATTAATGGAGCGGATGCCTGTTAGTGGTCAGTGAATGTTCCAGGTCCTGCTAACGCTGATCACACGCTCTACTACTGTTCATGTAAAAATGCTTTTCTCACGCCCTCCGTCCCTTCCAGTCCCGCGGGGTCGGAGATCAGCAGCCTGGACACGAGCCGCGGCCCGGCCGCCGGCGCGACCAACCTCACGTCGGTGGTGTCGACGTCCAGCCTGTCTCTGGCCTCCTCACGGGGCAAGAGGCGCGCCCCGCCGCCCCCGAAGCCGACGCCCACCAAGCACGACGAAGCGGCGCGCCCTTCGGCCATCCCCGAGGAGGCGGAAGCCCCCCTGCCGGCCAAAGCCCCCGAGGAACGCGAGAAGCCTCGAGTCAACGGGGAGGCCGAGCCTGCCACGCCCCCCTCCTCCTCCACCCCCCAGCCCCCGGAGACCCACCCCTCCTCCCCGACCTCCTCCCACGTGAGCTCCGTGTCGTCGCTGAGTAGCGTAGAGCACCAGCAGGCGTCCAGCCCCCTCCTGCCTCCTCCGCCAGACGTAGAGTGCCCTCCTCCTCCTCCTCCTCCCCCTCCAGCCTCCGCCTCAGGTAAGTCCATCTCCGCCCCGCAAGACTTCCTCGACGAAGGGAACATTGAGGACGACTGGAACGACTTCCTGAGTGACTTGGGGGAGATCCTCCAGACTCAGCAGAAGCTCGTCTTTTAACTCATGACCTGTAATGTTATTCCTCGAGGAAGACTCTCCCGTATTTTGTTTCCCTTTTAGTTCCGTTGGCTAAGATGTTTGTGATTATATTTCCAGTTCAGTGCATTTTTTTGTTGATCACTTTTCAAAGACACCTGATAGAATGTTTATATTTTGAAACCTATACCGTTAATTATTGCAGAATTAGTGTTTTCATTTTTACTAGAAATAGTATCAGCACTGTAATCACTCTTAGTTAAAAGTTTTCAGTATTGAAATATTCCTAGATATAGAATATGCATGGTAATGTTACATTAATAAAGCAATTTGACATGTGTAATTAAATAGTGATATACCTTTTTAGTTATACTACATGTAGGCATGGGCATTCAGTAATATGCCATATCACTTTTACTTTTGATAAGATTAGAACCACGAACCAAAGAATTCACTTCATTGAATGACCAAATTTTCATACTAACATCATTTTCAAAGGTTTGGCTTTTCCTAAATTCCGAGAGCTCTACATCTTTCACAGTTAAAATGTTAATTGCATGGCATAAAACTGTCATAGCTCATGCGCGGTTTGCATGTAGTTACTCTTAGTTTCTTCTGCATGCTTGGTAATGGCTGTACTAACCCTCCACAGACAACACTAACTCTGGCGCATCCTTCAAAGCCTCCCATCCTCCTCATCCCAAAGCCTCCGACCTCGGAATGACACCTCCTCACCGTAGCCACTCAGCTTCCACCTCCTCTTCCTCCTCCTCCTCCTCCTCCTCTTCGTCATCCTCTTCCAACACTCCTTCCCCCACCACCGCACGTGCTACTGTTGCTGCCAGAGTCAGGCCGGGAATGCAGCACGAGGCAGCATCGGCAGCAGCAGCAACAACAGCATCATCAGCAAGCCTGAGCAACGGCAGTGGAGCAAGTGGAGTCATCTCTCCTGACAGGTTAGCAGCGCAGGAGGGCCGTCTTCAGCCCAGCCGCCAGGATCAACAGCGCCCGCTCTTCTCCCCCCCGCCCACATATCCGGAAGACAATCGCAAAAGGCACACTCCCGAAGATGCATCCTGGTCTGAAGACGCCCACCCCAGCAAGAGCGCCAAGCAAGGCAGCGGGCGAGACAACTCTGGCATCAGTGCCAAAGGTGCCAAACACTATCCCGAAGATGCCATAGTGCCACTGAACACCAATATGGAGAATGCACCAAATATTCCTATGTTTAGGATTGTCACCAAGTCACAAACAACAGTACAACAAGATGATGATGTGAATAAGAAGTTCATCGCCGACGGAAAGACGCAGCAAATCAAGGAGGAGGACAAGTTTGGTTCGAAAGGAAAGGCATCGTTGACGAGGAATCCGCTGGCTCGAGGAGGGCAACTTAGCAAACAACAAAAAGCATTTTTCGACGAAGACGATGATGATATGGATTTCAACGAAGAAATGTTTGCGCCAAGAGATGCTTTAGGAAGCTCTTCCAACCAGAGTATGGAGTGGAGGGACTTCAGCAACCAGTCTTTTGTAAGTGGTCACCCAACAGCTTCCTCGACACCTGTAGATAAAGCGACCCCAGAGCCAGTCCTCAGAAAGAATACCCCAGACACGCCACAGCAGCCAGGGCACTTTGATCGGACCATTGGCAGTGGCATGGATTCATCCTTTGAAGGTGGTGTTTCTGGAGCAAGTGTTGAAACACCGCCCATACCTGCACCCAGAAATGTGGTCCCTCGAAAAAAGAGAGCACCCCCTCCCCCTCCTGTATCTACATCTAAAATGCCTGATACTGAAAAGCAAGTTCACTTGCTTAACCAACAGGGATTTAACCCTTCTTTAGAACTTTCTGTGAGACCAAAGTACAGTGAAATCTCGACCAGGCCACAGCTTTCAGAAGCTGAAGAATTTGACATCATCATCAACCAACCGGAAGATGAGGAATTCAAGGTTCATGTATCGAGCCTGACAAGTGCAGATGCAGACATCCTGTCTCTGCTGACCGAAGTAGACGTCGATTCCCCAATCCAGACATCGCAGGGTCGATCTCCTGCATCAAGCATCTCATCAGGTAGATCCCCAGTGCCTAAGAAAGGTCTTGAAATGGACATACTTTATCCTGAAAATGATGCAGACGTGCGGTCCAGTAGTAGTTCATCAAGCAAGTCATCCCACAGCTCCCCCTCGCCAAGCCCTCCTGTCGCACCCAGCGCTGCAATCCCCTCTCAGACGACAGCTAGTAGTTACCGTGCCGGATACCTCGCTTTGATCTCACAGCTCCAAAGCTGGGACAACACAGAGTCTCTTGAGACTGCTGGCTTAGACTCCTCTGACTCACATAGCAGCACCCCTCGCGGGTCCCTCCAAGACACTCCCGCACAAGAGAGCTCGCCTCAGATGCCCTCTGAGGACGCTTCTCAAAGGTCACCCACCTCCCGTGAAGGGGCGCATCGTGGGCCTTCTACACGACCTCGACTTGTCTCCAGCTCTTCTCTGTGCTCAGATACAGGTTTGCATGAAAAGGTTTCCACGGGGTTCTCTCAAGGATGCTTCTTGGGGTGCTTAACCATTGCGGTTTGGGCTCAAACAGGTCTCTTCGTGTCAGTAAACCAGAGTTGATGTAAGATTCACTCCTATGTGAACTAACATACGTATTACATATGGTCAGCTGTATTTTTGTTTAGTTTTTATGTAAAGTATTAACAACTTTGCTTAACATTAACAGTAG
>BOPN01000412.1:62500-67500 GCA_017312705.2 Penaeus japonicus | reverse complement strand
AAATTTAACACCCGCTATTCCAAGATTATGATTAATCCGATGAACTTGACTCCTTCCAGAACACAACAGCCGTGGCCACAGGAAGTCGGAAGACCTCCGTGTCGTCACTTTCATCCGCCTCGTCAGGAGACTCGGCCAGCAGGACAGAACACGCGAGACCGAGCCCACAGGAGGTGCAGGAGGTGAGTTGGGATGGGGAGTGCGGAGGGAGGTGGGGGGAGAGGGGAAGGGGGGAGGGTGGAGGAGAGGGAAAGGGAGAGGGGAGGGGAGGGGAGGTGTGGGGAAGGGTGGGGAGGTGGGGAAGGGAGGGGAGAGAGGAGGGGAGGGAGGAAGGGTATAAGGGAAGGGAGGAGGAAAGAGGAAGAAGGAAGGAGGAGAGAGGAGGGTTAGGGAGGAGGTAGGAAGGGTAGAAGGGAAGGGAGGAGGAAAGAGGAGAGAGGAGGGAGGGTGGAGGAAGAAGGAGAGAAGGGGGAGGGAGGAGGGAGTGAGGGTGGAGGGAGGAGGAGAGGAGGGGAGATGAGGTGGGAGATCTGTGGAGACGAGGAGGAAGAATTTAAATATGAATGGGATGATGGAAGGAAATAAAGGATGGCTTCATTGATTTGATAATTGAATGCTAGATCGATTTGACTTTTTATAATAAGAAAAATAAGGTCAAGGGTCAATTAAGTCGATTATGGGAGGAAAGACTAGAATTAAATGCTGGATCGATTTGAATATTTGATGAGCAGAAATGATAAGGTCAGAAGGGGAACGCTGGTTGATTTAATTATAAAAGGGAAGGTGAGAGTTAAATGTTAGATCGACTGAATTTTCACTTAGCGAGACATTAGTCGTGGAATGTTCATTCACAAGCTCATTTCTGACAGAGCTTGCTTCATCTCCTCAGAAATCGAAGAAGGCAATCGAGAGCCACCTGGAAGCCGCCTTCGCCGACCTGGACGAGGAGAGCCACGAGAGCCACTCGGGCCGATCCTCCCCCGCCGCCGAGGTCGTCGCAGTCCCGCCCCTGGAGAGCGTCAACCCCAAGGAACCGCCGGTGGACACCTGGGAATACAAGATACCGGATCCGCCCACGCCGTTCAAGGACGGGCCGTCGTCGAAGGCCACGGACGAATCCTCGAGCCTGTCTTCGGACGCGTCGCCCGAGTTCCTTTCTGACGTGCCCTCGGGCTTCAAGGACTCGCCCGCGAGTTCGATCATCGAGGCCAGACATGCGAGCGAGGTGAATCATATCCCGAAGTTGTTGAGGGTTCCCGGGGACACGACCGACTCTGCGAGCACCGCCTCCAGCAGGAGGAGCTCGACCTCCAGCGTCTCCACGACCTCGAATAAGTTCGACGAGCGGTCGAAGCAGAGCGTCATCAACGAGCTGAAGACGACGCTGAAGGAGACGAACAACAACGAGCCCAGGATCATCGAGCTCAAACCCAAAGCCAAGAGCGGGGACGCCCATCCGAAAGCCTCGAAGGAGAGTCCGATCGTGGAGACTAAAGCGGAGGTCCTGCCAGTCCGAGCCAACTTCCCGGTCGAGCATCCCTTCGTGCCGCGGGTCGTGGCCAAGATGCCTCCGAGTAACACTGAGCCTCGACTCGTCACGGAGCACAGCCTGGTCCCCAAAAACAGGATGGACTCGGTGTCCAGCTACGAGAGCTGCAACACGCCCGAGCCTCGTGACAGGTCGGACTCGGACTCCAGTGCTCGGGACAGGTCGGGATCGAGCACCAGCTACGAGAGCGCGCCGCCGCCGGTACCCGAGGCGCCCTTGCCCTCAGAATCCGAGCCGGAGCGGAAGATGTCGCGGTCGTCATCCGATGCCAGCGACCGCGGACGCCGCCATGACTCCGAGAGCTCAGACGAGCGCAGCCTGACCCTGGCGCCGGTCATGAAGTTCTCCATCTCCACGTACAAGTCGCGAGCCGAGGAGACGAGCTACGACAAGAAGATCACGAAGTCGGAATCCTTCAGCCACCTCGCGAGGCCCAAGATGGAGGGCGGCAGGGCCCAGTTGCTCAAGGCCGAGTCCCTGTCGGCGCTGACCCGGCCCGACGAGGCGGAGCACGCGATCAAACCCATCCCCGAGGTCAAGGAGGAAGCCTCGGCCGCCGCGCCCGAGAAACCCGCACTGCCAGAGAAGCCTGTGATCGTCGAGGCCACGCTGAAGCCGTCGCAGCTGTTCGCCAAGCCGGTGCCTCCGAGCAAGCCCTCGTCCCTCGCGACAGGACAGTCTCTGGGCCGCATCAACAGTTTCAGTGACCGCCCGGGCATCTACCGCACCAGCAGCATCGAGGGGCGCTTCGTGACGCCCGAGCCATTCCGACCTCCTCGGAAGCTGCAGGTAATTTCTCGAGGCCAGGCCGGGTGTGTGTGTGTGTGTTATATTATAACCATTCAACAACGTCATGGCGTTAAGCTGTGAGGTTGAGTCTTTGTTTTCCTGTATATATATCTCTGAACTAAAAATAAAAGTATTTATGCATTTTATCTACGCAATATTATCTTTAAAGTTAAGACTGACTGAAAAGAAATATTGAAATACATCGGATTATCATTCCCATTGCCATTTCTTCCGCATTGAGCTCAGAGGAATCTAAAATAAAAATAAAAATCATCTCCGGTCTTCCTAGAGTCTTCTAAAACGGCCTTTTGCTTTTCTCTCGAGCAGCGGTCCGACAGCCAGGAACAGCTGGGCCGGGCCAACTCCATGCACAACCTGGCCACGCCCAGCTACGACCTGAGGAAGGCGCAGTCCTCGTATGACATCTATTCCGGTAAGTACCCTGACAGCGACCGAAAAGTAATGGTTGGGAAATGTATTGTTACTGTGATTTTTTTATGATTGAAAATGCGGACTTGGTATGAATTGTTTTGTTAGTTTGGTGGTAGGGTATTTCACGGTGAAAGTGGAGTGATGGTGAGAGGTGGACATTTGAATTGGATTCGGTGGCAGTCGCTCCTGGTACGAACGAATATGTGTGGGGGAAATCTGGGGATAGATTTCTTCTTACGCACACGTGTGCGCCACACACGTCACTACACTACATCACTCCATACTTCACTACACTACACCACACCACACCACACCACACCACACCACACCACACCACACCACACCACACCACACCACACCACACACACACACACACACACACACACACACACACACACACACACACACACACACACACACACACACACACACACACACACACACATACACACATACACATACACACACACTGAAGAACTATACAAACTCACCAACATGCTTACCCAATGAAACTGAAACCGCCACAACACGACTGGAATGATAAGACCATGTAAGGGTATGAGACCCCGCCGTCGACCTGTTGTTAACATGTATCCCTGTGCTGCCGTGATGAACTGAGGTCTTATTTGCTCTATTGCAAATTGAAATTGCACTATGAAGAAAATATCTTCGGCTTATTGCAAAGGAATCGTAGGCTCACAGATTTATTCGATTTAAGACGATTTGCATCACGGTCCCCTCTTGAGAGGTGTGTGTGTTCTGGCGGAGACGAAGACGCGGCCGAGGTGTTCCATATGTATAGTGTGCCATTGAGAGAGCAGGGAAGCAAGGGACGGGGTGCCAGAGTGCCACTCGTGGACTGCCATGCGAGGGTGACCAGACATTATGTAAAGTAGGTGGTATGGCGGAGTGACCTGTCTGTATGTCTGTCGGAAAGCGGTGGGAGGGAGGGAAGGAGAGAGTGGGAGGGAGGGAGAGAGGGATAGAGGAAAGGAAGGAGAGGGAGAGGGGAGGAAGGGGGAGGGAAAGTGGGAGGGATAGAGGGAAGGAATGAGAGGGAGGAAGGGAGGGGGGGAAAGAGGGAGGGAAGGAGAAATTTGAGGTAGACAGACAGAGAGATAGAAAGAGGAGGAGGGAGAGAGGGAGACAGAGAGAGAGAAGAGAGAAAGAGAGAGAGGGAAAGAAAGAGATAGATAGAGATAGAGAGATGAAGGGAGGGAGGGAAAGAGAGAGAGAGAGAGAGATGGAAGAAAGGAGGGAAAGTGAATGAGAGAGAAAGAAAGAAAGAGAGAAATGAAAGAAGAGAGGAAGAAAGAAGAATTTTCATTTCATTTTATAAAAGATCATACTGGTCGTGAAAGAGGAAATAGACACTTGAAATGACAATATTATGGAAAATATATCATTTCTTAAAGTGAAAAAAATTGAATTATCAATTGAAGAGGATTCTTAGTGTTTTGCATAAGAGTTCTGAAGACGTAATTATAAAAGGATTTATTAACCTCCTTTTTTTTCTTTTTTTAGATTTTCACCAAATCAAAGAATTTGAAAGAAAAAAATACATCTCTTTTAGTTTCCTTCGTCTTTTAATAATATCGACTCAATATATATATATATATATATATATATATATATATATATATATATATATATATATATATACATAAAACAGAGTGTAATTTATTGACACTTTAAGACTTGTGATCACGCCACAAAAGCATTATTATCAAAGTATGTGTTTGTGCTTGTCTGTGTGTGTGTTTATGGGCTTGTTTTAGGGTTTGTGTTTGTTTGTATGTGTGCTTGTATTTGTGTTTGTTTGTGTATGTTTGTGTGTATTTGTGTTTCTGCTTGTTTGTGTGTGCTTATGCTTGTGTTTGTGTATGTGTGCTTGTTTAGGTGTGTTTGTGTGTGTGTGTTTTTTTGTGTTTGTATGTGTTTATGTGTGTTTGTGTGTGTGTGTGTGTGTGTGTGGGAGGGGGTTTGCGCGTGTGTGTGTTTGTGTGTGTATAATTGCTTGTTTGTGTGCGTGTTTGTTTGAGTGTGTGTATGCGTGTGTGAGTGTATTTGAGTGTGTTTGTGTTTGTGTATTTGCGTGTGTGGGTGTGATAGTATGTGTGTATTTGTGTTTGTGTATTTGCGTGTGTGCGTGTGATTGTGTGTGTGTGTCTTTGTGTGTGTTTTTGTGTGTGTGTGTGCTTGTGTGTATGTTTGTGTGTGTGTGTATTTG
>BOPN01000412.1:32500-60000 GCA_017312705.2 Penaeus japonicus | reverse complement strand
TTTTACTAATTTAGGTAATATTACCATATTTACGAATATTTTATTATTCGAGTGTCTGGTATCACTGTTAAGAAGTTTTTTTTTTATATATATAAACAGTAGTAACGGTAAAAGTAATATTAGTAAAAGTAGTAGTTGTAGTAATAGTTGTATTGACACTAGGACTACCGTTACTAACAGCACAGGTGTCACATCCGCGAGTGTCCAAATAATGATAGCTATCAAGTCGGGAATCCTAGCTGTAAATGACGCATAACATTAGCGCACATGATAGCATGATAGAAGTGCGCGCAATCTGCGTTATTTTCTATTGGATAGTCATGCCCCCCACCCCCCTCCCCTTCCCCACAACCCACTCCCCTACCCCTTTTCCTTCCCACGCATGACCTGTAGCATAGAGTGGGGGAGAGGGAGGGGGAGGGGGAGGGGGGAGAGGTGGGTGGCAGAGTAATTTCGAGTTTGAGATACCTATGACATCTGTTTGTGATCTTATCTGGGATTTTATTGTCTTCGTGTTTAACTGTGCCTTTTTTTCTTTTTCTTTTTTTGGTCTATTTAGCTGTTCATTTTTGTTTCTCTGTTGACGCCTTTTTGTTTGTCTATTGTTTTAAATGGATATCTCTTGCATAATCGTATTAATTGATATGATTAGCTATTACGAACGACACGCTGGTTCGTAATTCGAAACTGAAGGAAAGTTCCTGGCATCGGCAATGTCTATTCGTTTAAAAAAAAAATCACAATTTAACATCTCCCTATCATTCCATGATGACAATCGCAAGGTACATAATGCGAGTCTCAACCTTCTCTTCAACCCGTCTGTCTCTCACACCTGAACAACAATAATTCTATGTGGGTAGTTTGGCTACTGAGTGTGGGCGTAAGACAGTTACATCCTGCCTACACTGCCTCGTAACCCCGCTGCCAGACGTACGACCACACAACACAACCGGACGAGAAAGTAGCGAAGTCTTGGGGGGTAGGGGAGGAGGAGGAGGAGGAGAGGGGGGGGGATGGCAAAGTTGGAAGGAGGATGTGATATTGTATGCACTTGATCACTGCTATTGCGGCAACCGTATTACTTGGAGCGTGGAGGGTTGTCACTTCAAGGTGGTGGTATTGTGGGGAAGTGTTATATTCGCTCTCTTTCTTTCTGTCTCTCTTTCTCTTTTTCTTTCTCTCTCTTTCTCTCTCATCTCTCTCATCTCTCTCATCTCTCTCTTCTCTCTCTCTCTCTCTCTCTCTCTCTCTCTCTCTCTCTCTCTCTCTCTCTCTCTCTCTCTTTCTGTTTTTTTTCTCTCCATCTCTATCTATCTATCTATCTACCTATCTTTGAATGCGAATATGTGACTGTAAACACATGAAGATTTGGTGATGAAAGGAGGAGGAAAGAGTATGGGGGTGTGAAGAAAGAGGAAGGAGTGGATTGATGAGGAAAAAATGGTTGGAGAGGAGAGGGGGGAGAGACGAGAAGGGATAGAGAGAATGAATGGTGTGGGGATAGGAACAGGGGGGTTAGAAGATGGAACACACACCTATACGCAATCTCCACTTGCCTCAACTCACACACACACACACACACACACACACACACACACACACACACACACACACACACACACACACACACACACACACACACACACACACACACTCAATCGAGAAATCAAATGAGAAGTTCTGCAAATTAAACCTCTTTCGCTACACATTGGAATAAGCAAAGTGCAGTCTGCAAGAGCTGTCAATCAAGCACAAGCTCAGATTCTATTGCATATAGGGTTGCAGCATGTTGCTCGCTCCCCTTCGATCACAGTATAGTGGGGGATCGGGAGAAAGAGAGGGCGAGGTTGAATTAATATCCCAGAAATCAACATGTTTAAAATTTCAAGTATTAAGCCAACATTCATGCATGACTTAATGCGCCCACACACAGATAATAAAAGAAGGGAGAGAGAGAGAGACAGACACAGAGAGAGAGAGAGAGAGAGAGAGAGAGAGAGAGAGAGAGAGAGAGAGAGAGAGAGAGAGAGAGAGAGAGGGTAATAAACCCATATAAACCCATGTAGACTCATATGTACTCTTAAGGTATGCATTCGAACGCGCATATGTGTTTGTTCATGCATTTTTGTGTACAAGCCATCGCGACTCGCAGACATGCGAAGGTCATGCACCACAGCATGCGGCAACAACCCTGTGTCGGAGCCCAAACATAACGTGAGGCCCAGATGTTGCCCGTACGCTATGGCGGGACAGGTGACTTGTATGGCGTCCGCGCGCGTTACCGTGACCGCTACATCGATGCTTGTTGCGCCGATGTGGATGTATCTCTTCGCTTGGTCTTTGTATGGGAGGCGCGCCGTGTTTCCCTTCTCGGCGAGTGAGCTTTGGGGATTTTTCGGACTTTTCGTTTTGTTTCTTTGAATAGGCCTAGTGTAGGGACTGCGACTTTGTACGTGTCGGCGGTTTAGGTACGGAGACGAAGCACCTGTAGACAGACGATATGCAAAGAGCGGGAGGGGAGGGGTGTGTGGGGTGGGGTGGGGTTAGGGGGGGGGATAAAAACACGGACCTTACACAGCCGAGGAACGCCCCGGAGCATGCAACAAGTACGATAACGTTTCCGCGGCGGCGATGTCGTCACGGCGTTCCGAGAGTACGATGCGTTACTTCGGGTCTGGACGCGGGAGGTGGAGGAAGTCTCAGGGAGAGAGAGAGAGAGAGAGAGAGAGCAGCTCACGCTCTCGACGCCTCTCAGTGCTTGCTTGCTTGGTCGAGTTTGTTTGTCTCTCCCTTTTCTTAAAGTTCCGTTCGGTTCTGTACTTGATGTGTGTCTGTGGTGGGCGGAGAAAGTGAAGAGCTGTTATGGATTCCTACGCGTGTCCTACTATGTCCTACAGGAGGCTGTCCAACAGAAGAGGTGAGTTGCGGTTTGTTTGATGTTGACGGTCCTGTCAGCGGTCTTGTCAGCTGCATATGGCGGTGCGGTGTGTTTGGGGGGGGGGGGGAAGGTCCATGGGGCTCATTGTCAGTCAGGCATGACAGGTATTACGTGTTTGAAAGACGATACTACACGTACCTGCACGAAATTGCCAAACACAGACTCGCCAGTTGTCACGAGAAAGAAGCGATCTGTCTCACGACGGCGGAAGACATCGCCGGAGCCCGCCCATCCCCAAATCACGCCCTCGTTCCTTTGAGATTTGAGTAGACGGCGTGGGAGGGTGGGGGGTGGGGGTGGGTGTGAGAAGGGGTAGGACTCCGTAGCACAGCGGGGGATGGAAGGGGTTGGCGAAACAGGTGCTGCGCCACCCTGAATGCGGTTGATGGATGACGCGGTCGTGTGGTCGTGGACACTACCGGTGACGCCTCCATTGCTTCGCCCGTAACCCGGTATCGGCGCCGCCCCGCCTCTTTCTCGCGCCCGTTGTAACGCCTTCGTCGCCGCCGCTCTTGCCGCGAGACGCCTCTGCTTGGACGAGTGGTGGTTGGCCTGTGGGCTGTCACTCGCCTGCACAGCTGATCTCGCTTCACTCTTGAAATCCTGATTGCTCATTAGGGTCCATACACACACACATACACACATTATATATATATATATATATATATATATATATATATATATATATATATATATATATATATATATATATATGCATATATATGTGTGTGTGTGTGTGTGTGTGTGTGTGTGTGTGTGTGTGTGTGTATGTATGTATGTATTAATGTATGTATGTATGTATATGCGTATGTGTATGGTGTTTATAAGTGTGTGTTCATAATCGTATGCATATATGCATGTAATTCGTAATCACCCTTCGTGAAACTAACGCTCAGACGATTCATATCAAAAGGCGGCAGTTGTCAAGCAAAGTTATTATCGCCTTGAGTGAGGGCGGAGTAGGCTGAGGAGGAGGGGGTGGAGGGAGGGAGGGAGGGAGGGATGGATGGGGGAGAGCTGTCGCGAGCGAAATTAGCAGAAGTAATGGATCGTTTATGGTCTCTGTTCAGCCACTTGCTCAGCTGGGCGTCCTCGGCGATTTTGCGATCGTTCCCCGTGTCTTTTCCTTTCCGTGGACCGCTCCTCCTTGTCGGAAAAAGATGAAATTAGGTCATGGATGTTTCAGTGGCGTCTTTGTCTTTTGTTCCGTTGGCATAAAAATGCTGAAGATATGACTCGGGGGAGGGGGGGGGGGGGAAGGGACGAGCGGTGATAATGAGATCAGTTCGTGGGAGGGTAAGATGGTGTAAGGTCGGCCCCCTCCCTTGGCCCCCTCCCTTCTCTCCTTCCATTTCGCCTTCCATTCCCTTTCCTGCCCTTATCTTCTTCTTTTCTTTCTTTATCCCTCCTTTTTTTCTCATCCCTCCTTTCCTTATTTCTCTCATCTTTTTGTTCCTCCTTTCTCTCATCCCTCCTTTTCCTAGCTCCCTCCTTCCTTCCTCCCTCTCTCTTGTTCCTCTCCCTCCTCTCTTCTGTTCCTTCATTTCCCTTCTTACTCTCCCTCCTCCTCTATCCTGTTCCTTCATTTCCCTCCTCTCCTTATCTCTCCCTCCTTCCCTCCTTTCCTTCTTTTCCTCCCTCCCTCACTTTCTCTCCCTTAGTCCTAGAGGATTAAAGGCATTTTCCCACCCGTATGTTCATTAGCCTAAGGGGAATATATCATAGGGGGGGAGGGGGGTATAGTAAGGAGATGAATGACCCGCTCCCTATATGCCCAATATACCCCCCACCTCACCCTGGGTAGCGTGTTCTCCCCCGCGGTGTCATAGCTGGGATGTACTGTACAGAAGGGAGGGGGTATGGGATAGGCATAGATGTACTGTACAGAGAGGAAGGGGCGAAAGTATGGCATCAGTATGAATGTACTGTACTGTACACTGGACCGCGGGGGAGTGGGAGGGAGATATGGAGTAGTACTAGGGGGGGAGGGGGTAAGGCTAGCTCTACCGGTTTTCGTGAAGGGTAGAAATGCCGTTTTTGAACGAAAGTGGAATCGAACGAACGCCACGAATAAGGAGGGGGCCGTGACGTACCCACTTATACGTGGATGATTGCTTTTTTGGTTTCTTCTAGTAATAAGTGCTTCGAATGGATTCTTTTGTGTGTGGTGTGTGTACAGTGGCGTGACTACATATGACTTTTTTTAAACTAGAGATAGATTTTCATTGATAATGAATTCAAGTAAATAAATGTATTGTGCTAGGATTATTTTTTTAATAAGATATGTTTATATTCTTGATACCGAATTTTGTGTAAATAGTGCTAGTTTTATCTATCCTAACTAGAGATAAATTTTCATTCATGATGACTTCAGTAAAAAAAAATAAAAATAGAACCAGTGTTTTTATCAATATTTCCCATTTTTATCTTTATCTTCATTTTTTAACTATAGTTAGATTTTCATCGATGATGACTTTTTAAGGAGCGAGTACTGGCGTTCTTATTACAGTAGGGTTTTGGGCACAGAGGATAGACGGGCCGCGGAGATACGGTGTTCGGCGCTCCCAGCCTGACGTTGCAAGGTTATCGGGAGAGGCTGTGGATAGGTGTTTGGATAAGTGATTCTGACCAACGGGGATTTTTTTTCTTTTTCTTCTTCTTCTTCTTCTTCTTCTTCTTCTTCTTCTTCTTTTTCTTCTTTTTCTTCTTTTCTTTTCACGTATTTGTGTCTGGGAATCCTGGGGAGAGGGAGAGATGGAGAGAGGCAGAGGGATAGGGAGGGAGGGAGAAAAAATGGGTAAGGAGAGAGGGAGGGTGAAAAGGAGAGGGGGAGAAAGAGAGAGGGAGAGAAAGGGAGAAGGAGAGAGGGAAGACGAAAAGGGGAGAAGGAGAGAGGAAGGGCTAGAGAGAGAGAGAGAGATAAAAGAGAGAGAGGGGGGGACGATAACCCTATCTTCCTATGGCTGCCCAACCCCATCTTGCCTCTTGGATTTACATTTGAATATAGAAGAAAATACCGTAATTTGACAGATCCAAAATAGATTGCATATATTTCAAGTTATTCGAATGAGGACACACATAGTTGTTACGTAATACCGGAACCTATAACCCGAACCCCAGAAATTTGCCAGAATTACCGTTATTCATTTTTCTTTTCTCTCTCTCCATTAGCATGTTTATTTATGTCCCACGATGGCAGCGTGGCGAGAACCGACTCCGCGTTTGGTCAGTCACGGCCAGTAACAATGGCAAAACGGACGCCACCAAGTGTGCTGGGAACTTCTCATGACTGGGGAGTTTTTTTTCCCCCCGTCCATGTTCACTGTGTCATGCCGAAGTTTTCAGAGGGTGGGGAGAGGAGGGAAGGGGGTAGGGGGTAGAGGGGTAGGGGGTAGAGGGGAGAGGGGGGAAGGAGGTAAGGGGGAGGTGAGAGAGGGGAGGGGGTAGGGGGAAGGAGGTTGGGGATAGGGGAAGGAGGTAGGGGGAGAGGGGAGGGGAGGGGGTAGGGGAAAGGGGGGGTAGGAAGAGTGTGTAAGGACGTGGATAGGTTACTGTTCTTCTTGATAGGTTTTGCAATCGCTGGAAATGGGTGGGTTCTCGGCCACGGAACCGGAGTTGCTGGCGCTCGTTCGAACCCTTGCAGGTTCACGTGGACCTTGGTGCTTCTTCTTCTTCTTCTTCCTCATTGGTGCTGGTGTTCTCCTTTTTTTGGATTTTTATTTATTTGATTTATCTGTTTATTTAACTATTTTTCTTTGATTTAATTTAATTTTATTTTTTGTTAGGTTACGTGGGACTTGGATTATTTTCCCTTGTTTATCTCTGTCTTCATTTTGCAACAGGATTAGTTTTCCTTTATTCCTGTGCAGTTTAATCCCCCCCCCCACCCACCCCCAACCCCAACCCACTCCGACCTAACCCAACCCCCAACTCTGAAGATTATTTATAACCCATTTATTCATAATCTTATTCCATTTTCCTTGATTATGTGCAGCTTAACCCCCCTCCCCCCCCGTCCTCCTCTTCCTTCCTCCTTCCAGCAACACATTTGTCTCATTCCTCGCCCCCCCCCCCCCCTTCTCCCTACCCTTCTCTCTCCCCACGCCCAACCATTTTCCTTTCCGATTATACCCCCACCCCCACCCCCATCCCGATAACCTGATCAGATGTCTCTCTCTCGAAGTCCTTTTCTCCCTCTGCCATATATGGAGTGCTGATGACCGTACTGGTTTTTCGTCCTGTCTGCGAGAGTTCGGAAGTCGGACGAAAAAATCAATTGGGTTAAAAGAAGGGGAAAAAACGTACCTTGTGTATCATTTTTTTTTTTTTTTTTTTTTTTATCGGGGATGTTATTTTGGTGTTTTTCTTTTCTCTCTCTCTCTATCTATCTATCTATCTATCTATCTATCTATCTATCTCTGAAGTGCCTTTGTGAAATGTTAGGATGTAGGATCTCTCTCTGTTTTCTTTGTTTTCTCTCTCTCTCTCCTTCTCCCACTCCTTTTTCCCCCTCTTCCCCTCCTTCCCCCTCCCCCCCCCCCTTCCCCCTCTCCCCCTCTCCCTCCCCCCTCCCTCCCTCCCCTTCCCCCCTCCACCTCTCTTTCTCCTCAACTTTTTTTCTTCTTCTCCTCCTCTTCCTGTCGAACTAGGTTTAAGGAGCGGGCTATCAGCTGACGATAAGAGTCTGGAGGGCGTGCTAATTCTGCCTGCTCGTAATGAGGCAGTGAATGGCCTCCGCTTGTTTCTTTGTTTGGGCGATGGTGATGAGTTCGGTGATGATGGTGATGATAATGGCCTCCGCTTGTTTCTTTGTTTGTGCGATGGTGATGATAGGGATGGTGATGAGTTCAGTGATGGTAGTGATGATGATGATTAAATGTTGATACTGATGATAATGGCCTCCGCTTGTTTTTTTTGTTTGTCGGTTGTTTTTTTGTTTGTTTGTTTGTGGGATGGTGATGATAGATGTGGTGATGAGTTTGGGGTGATGGTTGTGATGATGATGATGATTATGGTGATAATGATTGCAACAAGGATGATGATTAGAATGTTGATGATGATGGTGATGATAATTGTAGTGATAATAATGAGAGTAATGATGAAGATAATGACGATATCATTAATGCAGATGAAGAAGATGAGAATATGATAACAACAGCATCAATAAACCAGAGAATTAGAGCAAGACGAAAAAAAATACCAAGTTCAAGAGAGACAGAAAGAAAGAAGAAAAGACAAAGAGAAAAGAAAGAAAGAAAGAAGGAAAGACAAAGAGAAAAGAAAGAAAGACAAAGAAAAAGAACGAGAGAAAGAACACAGAAAGAAAGAAGGAAAAACAAAGAAAGAGAGAGCAAAGGAAAGACAAAGAAAGAAAGAGAAAAGGAAAGACAAAGAAAGAAAGAGAAAAGGAAAGAAAAAGAAAGAGAAATAAAAGGAAAAACAAACAAAGAAAGACAAAGAAAGAGAGAAGGAAAGACAAAGAAAGAAAGAGAAAAGGAAAGACGAAGAAAGAAAGAGAAAAGGAAAAACAAGGAAAGAAAGAAAGAAAGAAAGACAAGACCTTTCTTCGCAAATGCTACGAGGAGAAATTTCTATAGAGAGGGAAGGGTAGGGGGGGGGAGAGGGAGATGAGGATAAAGGAATGGAAAGCGGAATTTGGATAAAGGTGAGGAGGGGGAAAGAAATTGGATCGGCATATTAGGATCAGAGACGGAATTTGAATAAACGAAAGAAGAGCGAGATTTGATAAAGACGTAAGAGGCGGAAATTGGATGAAATGGGGATAAGCGATATTTTAATAAAGGCGACGGGAAGTGGAATGTTGGTGAATATAAGAAGCGAATAAAGGAACGGATGAAATTGGATAAAAAAAACTCGTAAGATGGAGAGAAAAATATAGATTACTGATATTATTTCTTATATTGTCATTATCACTGTTATGGTCATTATCATTTTTGTTATTGATATTATTATTGGTTTGATTGGTATTACTTTTAATATTATGATTATTATTATTGATATCTTTATTGTTATTGGTATTATTATAATCATTATCATCATCATCATCATCATCATCATCATTATTATTATTAGTGATTTTATCATCATCATCCTCATCATCATTATTATTAACATTGATAAAGATAGTAAGAAGGAAGTGACTAAAGACAAATAAGAGTGAGATGACAAATATAAAAGAGGGAAACAAAAGATAAATCAAACAGAGAAAGAGAGAGAGAGAGAGAGAGAGAGAGAGAGTGGTGTGTGTGTGTGTTAGAGAGAGAGTGAGTCATCTGGGAGAAACAGAAGAAAAAGAAAAGAAAGAGGGGGATTAGGAAAATAATAAAAAGAGGAGGGAGGGAGAGGAGAAAAAGAAGGAGAAGGAAAAGAAAGAAAGAGGAGGAGGAGCATGAGCATGAGTGTGCTCTGACTGTCCCCCGATATATCGCGGCGTCGCGTGCGGGGCCGACAGCGCCCTGATCTCCAATGCATCTTCCCGGGAAGTTATAATTGAGGCGTGATCGAACGAGCCGAGATTCCGGCGGCGGACGTCCAGCGTTGTCCCGGGGCGTCATGCGGGCGCGGGCGCGGGCGCGTGGGCGGCGGTGAGCAATGGCGCTCTAAATGCGGCCGGTGAGTTGCTCCCCCGTGGCGTGAGTCAAAGAGGGGCGGGGTATAAACGCGACCGCCCCCCGACGCGCGTCGTCCCAGCCAAGACTTCGTCTTGTCACGCCCTACGAGAGCCTTACTACAGACGAGGCCCCTGTGTGTCCTTCGGCAGTAGAGGACCGGCCGCGCCACGAGGGAGAGAAGCTGCGACGCGCCCACTTTCACGAGACGCTGACCTACCTCGGAGCATCCCGCGTGCCACATACAGGTACGCAGGCTGGGCGTCCACTACACCCTCCTCCCCCCCTCCCCTCCCCCATCGCCCCCACCCCGCCTCTCTCCTCGTCTCTCCAACTCTCCCTTTTTTTCTCTCTCTTCCTTTCGCCTTATACTACCTTCTTATCTTTACTCCTTTCTTCTTATTTTTTTTTCATTTTCTTCTTTCTCCATCTATTCTCTCTTCTTCCCCTCTATCCTCTCTTCTTCCTCTCTTCTTTCTTCTCTTCTCTCTCCTCATCTCCTCTTTTATTCTCCTCCTCTGTTCTGCCTTCTCTCTTCTGTCCCCTTTCCTTCTCTTCTTTTTCTCCTCTTCGCCTCTCCTCTCCTCTCTCCCTCTTTATTCCCCCACTTCTTCCCCCTCCCCCTCCCGCTCCTCTCCCTTTTCCCCCTTTCATCTCACTCTTCCTCTCTCCCTCTCTCCTCTCCTTTTCTCCTTCTCCTTCTCCTCCTCCTCCTCCTCCCCCCTCCCCCCTCCCCTCCCTTCCCCTTCCCTCCTCTTCCCCTCCCCCTGCTAGGGACACCCCACGCACCTGTACCTACTCTCTCCGGTGAGCGCCCCCCCCCCCCCCCCGAACCCCCTTCTTCCACCTTATCCCACCTCCCCCCACCCCCCAAACCCATGTGGGTCTTGTTCCCTTGTTCTCTGTTACCTTTCTTTGCTTCTTTGTTTCTTTGTCTCCTACTTTATGGTATTTCCACCGATGGAGATTAACAAGACGAACATAACAGGAAATAATTTTTTTGTATATATATATTTTTGTTTTTCGTTTTATTTGTTTATTTATTCATTCATTTATTTATTTTTGTTTTAAAAGAAAGTGTCTCGAGTAGAGGAAAAATGCGAGAAATCTATCACAAGGAAAAAAAGTCGCTTCCCGGAACGTGCGACGTGCGAGTACTTTCTAGTGGGGGGGAGGGGCGGGCAGAGAAAGGGGCAGGGGTAGAGCTGGGCATGGGCGTGAGGATGGGGGTGGTGTGAGGTGGGGGTGGGTGGGGGGAGTACGGGTAGGGAGTAGGGAGTGTGCAGGGAGGGAACGAGATACAGGGGCACTATGACAGAGGGAAGGGAGGGAGGGAGGGAAGGAGGAGGGAGGGAGGGAAAGGGAAGGCAGTCAGCTAGCCAGCCAGCTAGCTTCGCCCCCCCCCTCCCTTCTCTCCCCTCACCCCGCTTAGTACCCCGTGGCAGGGCTACGGGAATGCCAAGGTAGGGGGGGAGGGGTATGTAGGCTCCGTGTTTATAACCGGGTGACTGACAAAGCAAGGGAGGAGGAAGTGACTGGCATTCCGACTGACTAACTGACTAACTGACTGACTGACTGGCTGATTGATTGACTGACAACACATTTACAAGGTATTCGGGGAGATCACTGTACCGTTAGGTAAGGCGCGCGGTACAGAGGTGCGGATCAGACTGCGCCTCGACCCAGGAGAGCCGTGCGAGAGGTCATGAGTCTTGCCGTGACCTTTTCATGCATGCAAGGGAAAGGTCATGTCACGAACGGCGTGTTGCTTCAGCACAGGGGAAAGAGAGAGGGAGGAGGGGGGAGAAAGAGAGATAAGTGGAGGGGGAGAGTGAGTAAGCGGCTTGAGTAACTGAGAAAGTGAGAGAGAGAGAGAGAGAGAGAGAGAGAGAGAGAGAGAGAGAGAGAGAGAGAGAGAGAGAGAGCGCGTATATAAGCCTCTTTGCCCTTACAACTAATATCAGTGCTGGTGTGTCTAATTCATCATATCGGCAAAAGCTGCGGCGACAGTGTAAACAAAACGCCGGAAGTAATACTGGTGCAGTCACAGTGTATATATACATATACAGAATGAAAATTGCACTTAAAGGAAGAGAAGAAGAAAACAAAAATGAAGTGAAATCATACAAGTTTGTGACACTAATACCCATTCAAGCGTAATTGCTTGGCTGGATTCTTTTCCTTCTTGGAAACGTGTTTGGACGAAGACAAAAACGGAAATTCTTTCTTGTTTTCATTAGCTGACTATGAGATTTATTTTTCGCTGCACTAAACCGCACGCATCGTTCTCTATTAGGAATGTTGTTGTTTGTTGTTGTTGTTGTTATCGTGATCATCGTCGTCGTTTTTGTTTTGTTTCTTGTTTTGTTTCTCGGATATCGCTTATTTGTTTTCTATGTATTTGTTTTGATTGTGTTGTTTATTTGTTTAGTTTTAGGGAACTACACGACTGAATAATGTGTTTCATCTTACGTGGGATAAAAGTAAACATAGAAACCTGTTTTGGGGTCAGGATAAGACCAGGGTAAATATAGCCCCATTTGACACATATTTCAAGACATTTTGGAACATCTTTGAACACCTGTCATGACACATAATGAGGCAAGTGGGTCAGGAATATGACACATGATACATCTTGGTCGAATGTTGTGTCTAGGGTCTTCAGAGCTCTCTCTCTCTCTCTCTCTCTCTCTCTCTCTCTCTCTCTCTCTCTCTCTCTCTCTCTCTCTCTCTCTCTCTCTCTCTCTCTCTCTCTCTCTCTCTCTCTCTCTCTCTCTCTCTCTCTCTCTCTCTCTCTCTCTCTCTCTCTCTCTCTCTCTCTCTCTCTCTCTCTCTCTCTCTCTCTCTCTCTTTTCATGCGCGCGCTTGTGTGTTACGTACATGTGCAAGTACAGGTATTTATGCATGACCAGTTGTTTACAAAATCTATTCATGCAAATAATACTTTATAGAAAAAAATAGTAAAAAAGAAAGTGATGCCATATATAAGAAAAAATATATAACAACAAGAACAACAGTGATGAAATTATAACGATAACAAACGAAATCAACGAATAAGGAACCCAGAGGAACAAGCCAAAGGGCAAGAAGGATCGGCCATGCAATTGCAGGAAAACAGGATGTGGGGTTTTCCTCCACGTGTTGTCGGATCTTACGGCGGAAGGATGCCCGGTTGGGATGGCAAGGAAGGATGGATGCCCTCTCGGATGCCCAGGCGAAGAAGTGGCATGTGTGAGATTTAGGGTTGTTGTGGTTTGTGTTGTGTTTGGGTGTGGTGTGTTGTTTGTGTTTGTTGTTTGGTGTTTGTGTTGTGTGTGGGTGGTATGTTTTTTTTGTTTGTTTGTTTATGTATGTGTGTGTGTATGTATGTATGTATTGTGGATTCGTGTAGGTGTAAGATGACTGGTGTGCGTGTGCGTGCGTGTGTGTGTGTGTGTGTGTCAAAGTATTGTTTGTGTTGTGTGTGAGTGAGTGTTTTCTTTGTATGTATTTGTGTATTGTGGATGCATGTAGGTATAGGATGACAGGTGGACAGTGTGAAGAGTTATTTGTGTTGTTTGTTGGCAATGTGTGTTGTATGTATGTTTGTATGTTTGATGCCAATATGACAGGTAGTCAGGTGACAGACAGGCAGACGGGGAAGGTAAGAGAGGAGGCCAAGGGCAGGAGTATTGGATATAGGGCTCGATGGAATGAGGGAAGTTTGGGGGGGGTCTTGTTTAGAGCGCGAGAGAGAGAGAGAGAGAGAGAGAGAGAGAGAGAGAGAGAGAGAGAGAGAGAGAGAGAGAGAGAGAGAGAGAGAGAGAGAGAGAGAGAGAGAGAGAGAGAGAGAGAGAGAGAGAGAGAGAGAGAGGGGGAGGGGGGAGGAATGCTTCGAATATAAATCATGATGGAGAAAATAAAAATGACATGACCATTAAAAACACTTTGATATCGATAAGTGGAAATAATAATTCCCTCTGCCCCTCTTCCCCCTCCCCCTTCCCCCCTTCCCCCTCCCCCCCTCACTGGTGCACATTGAGTATTTACGACACGATCGTGACCTGTTGTGGGCGCGTGTTAACTGCTCGTCACGCGACCTGAGTTTCTGCGCCGGGAGAGAGAGAGTCGCTCGCCGTTTCGTAACGTGATCGGAAGCTGCGAACGACGCTCCGTTGATGTTGATGTTTGTTGTTGCACTTGTTGCTAGTGTTATTTTCGTTGGCTGTCTGGAATTTTTTTTTCTTGATTTTTTTTTTGTTTTCGTCTATTCAGAGAGTTAGATATTTATATATATATTTTTGGTGATCTTGGTGTTTATGTTGTTGCTGTTGTTGTATATGTTGCCAGAGTTCGTTGGTGATTTTTTTTTCTCAATAATTTCCGAATTTTGCTTCTGCCGTTGCACTTGCAGACGGCAGATTTGCAACTATGCGGCTGCCTCGACGATAACGAGTCTCAGCGAATGCGGAACCCGTAATGCATAGACCGGTTTATTTGGGAAAGTGAGATGACAGTTTCTCTGGAGTCAAGAGGGAGGGAGTGACGTCATCCGCTCTTGAGTTTGGTGAAAGGGTTAAGGGAGAGCAAGTAATTGTGTTATCTTGCGTGCGTGGCGTAACGTGTCACTGAAGGAGACCTCGGTAGGGACTAGGGGGTGGGGTGGGTGGGGGGGGGAGAGTGCTTTTTTGGAAGGCATACATATATATTTTTTTACCTGGACAAGGGTCAACATTAAGATTAATGTAAACATTCCTGAACTCTATAAATAATTTCATGCCCTTCCTCTAAAAAAAAAATTATAAGCTTCCAATTTGCCAATAAGTTTATTAAAGTGTAGATTCATTTAAAAATAAAGAACACTTCATATCCTAATTCCAATCTTTTTTTACTCTTGTCATCTTCACATTTTGACAAACTCCAAAACCTCTGGTTCATCAGTTCTCGGAATTCCGCATTTATGGCCAAGTATTTTTAGAGACGCTCCCATAGAGGGGGGGGTCCTTTGTTTGGGTCAAAATAGCATAATAGCATAGGAGTTACCCCCCACCCCCCCCACCCCTCCTCCCCACTCCGCCCGTCCTATCATCCCGTACTGTCAACTCAATCGTGTCCGTTGGCTATCTTGCGGAGTCACCTGTGGAGGGCAGCCCAGACTCGGTAGCAGATGGGGCAAGGGGCCAGGGGCGTGGGCCAGGGGCGTGGGCCGTTTTATGACAGCCCGCGTCTCTGGCAGGACTATGCCAAAGTGGGAGTGTCTCGGCGCCTGGGATTACTCGCCTGGGCCGCCGATGCTCGCAGAATTGAGATGGATGGCTCGGGTTGTTTCTCGTAAGTGGTGTTCCCTTGCTGGTCCATCGGTCTTGTCAATTTTTCTCTCTCTATCTCTTTCTCTCTCTCTCTTTCTCTCTCTCTCTTTCTCTTTCTCTCTCTCTCTCTCTCTCTCTCTCTCTCTCTCTCTCTCTCTCTCTCTCTCTCTCTCTCTCTCTCTCTCTTTCTCTTTCTCTCTCTCTCTCTCTCTTTTCTTCTTCCTTTTCTGATACTCGTTCGGTTGCTTTGTTTGTCTTCCTCGTTCACTTTTTCATATTCTCCCTCCCTCCTTCTCATTCCTTCCATCATTCTCCATCTTCCGTCACTCTCTCTCTCATCGTAACTAAATCCCTTCATCCCTTCCTCTCTCCCTCCCTCCTCGCTCTCTCCCTCCCCTTCCCTCCCATCTCCTTCCATCTCTTTCTCGACCTCTCGCTTAGGCCTTGTGAAAATGATTCCATTAACCTCAAAGGTTACGCATTGGTTTCGGGTCAACCCCATCTCGAGTGTATGTCTAGTTCTTGTCCCTCCCCTCCCTCCACCCCGTCCCTCCCTTCCCACCCGTGACCTCTTCTCCCTTTCCTTCTTCCCTCCTGTCCCCTCTTTTCCTCTTCCCTCCTGTCCCCTCTTTTCTTCTTCCCTCTTCCCGTCCATCCCTACTGCTCCTCCTTTCCCTCTTCCCTATTCCGCTACCCTCCTGTCCTCCTTTTTCCCTCTTCCCTGTGTGTGTGTGTGTGTGTGTGTGTGTGTGTGTGTGTGTGTGTGTGTGTGTGTGTGTGTTTGTTTGTGTGTGTATACATATTTTACGTATGATTATATTGTCTCTGTCCATCTCATAATGAATTCGGTGTGTCTACTCCCTCGGCCTCCCTCACCTCCTCCCTCCCTCCCTCCCTCCCTCCCTCCCTCCCATGTAGGCGGTGGGCGCTCGCTCTGTTTCTTGCACCGGTTAATTACAGGTTGGCTCTCCCCCGCGTATCCCATCCAGACCGATACAATTTATCAGACAAATTTACATAAAACCGCAATTACCTCGTCAGCTAAGTGGACCGTTCTATATTACGAGGGAAGACATGCTCGAGAGCGCCCCTCTCTTTCTCTCTTCTCGGGGACAGACGAGGCAGCCAGCCACTCACTCAGACACTCAGTCAGTCAGTCAGTTAGTCAGTCAGTCAGTCCGTCAGTCCGTCAGCGAGCGCGCGTAGGCCTAAAAGCGATCACGTGGCCGAGGGAAAAATACCTCGGTCGCTTAGCCCCGCCGAGCCCCCGCCACCGGAAACAGGGTACGTCGATTCCAGAAGCAGGCCACCTTGACTTTACCCTGCGTCATGCTGGCGCTCTTGGTCTCTCCTCCCTCCTTCTCCCTCCTCCTCCTCCTCCCCCTTCCCCCTCCTCACCCACCCATCTCCTCCTCTCCACCTCCCCCCACCCACCCTCCTTCCCTCTCTCTCCCTTATCTCCTCCCCTTCCCCTTCTCTCTCTCTCTCTCCCCTCCCCATCCCCTCCTCTTCCTCTTTCCTACTTATTCCTTCTGTCCTCTATCCTTTGCCGTTTGCTCTATCCATACCTTCCCTTTTTCCTTCTCTCCTTCCCCTTCCCTCCTTCTTCCCTCCTTCCTCCCTCCCTCTTTCTCTCTATCTATCTTTCTCTTTTATCTCTCTCTTTCTCTCCCTCCGCAATCCCGAGGGCGTCCCATCGGCATATCGTCGAGAAAAAATCATCTTGTAGTCCCGAGTTCGTGGCAGAGGAGGTCGTAATCCGGGTGACCGCGAGCTTGGAGGAGGAGGAGGAGGAGGAGGAGGAGGAGGAGGAGGAGGAGGAGGAGGAGGGGGGGTGTAGCGGGAGAGGGGGAGAGGGGAGGGGAGGAGGAGGTCGCAAGTCGTATCTGATAATAGCAGGGCGAGGCTCACGGACGGGACTACGCTGCCAAAACTTTAGTCCTCCCTCCCACGCATCATAGAAAATGGAAGTTAGACATCCGCTAGAAATTTTGAAGATATTGGTTCTAATTTGATTTTCTTTTTCTTTTTCTTTTTTTAAAATTCGATATCAGATTCATGCTTACTATATTAATTAAAGCGGTAAAGCTTCGTTTCGTAACTAGAAGATAAATATTGTTATTTTTTATCACAGCAAACGTAATAAATAGATATAAATAGATACAGGTTAGATACAGGTATATAAATAGATACAGATTAGATACAGATATATAAATAGATACAGGTCAGATACAGGTATATAAAGATATCTGGTTACGCTGTCCTTTGGCTACAGTGATCTTTGTTTTCATACTTTTGGCAAACGTCACAGATTGAGGTTAAATTTAATCCTTGCTTGCGTTGTGTGCTATTTTATAACAAGACACTTCTTCTTATTTTATTTTATTTTTTCTTTCATTTACTACTGTTGTTGTTTTTGTTTTGTTTTAGTTTTGTCTCTTTTCATTGTTCATCTGTTTTTTTTTTTTTTTTTTTTTTTTGAGGGGGGGGGGGGAGAGGTGGGAGTCGTTGTTGTCCTATTTTATTTCATCGTTCTGTTTCTTTCTTTTTTTTATTCTCCTCTCTTTCGCTTCCGACACTCCTTCCTTGGCCTCATCTTCGCGTGGTGAAGAAGAAGAGAGGAGAGGAGAGGGGAAGGGAGGGGGATAGGAGAGGATAGAGGAGGGGAAGGTGGGTAAGGTAGAGGAGGGGAGGGGAGGGGAGGGGGAGGGGGGATAGGAAAGGGTAGGGGGAGGTAGAAGAGGGTAGGGGAGGGGAGGGAATAAGAGAGGAGCGGAGGGTAGGAGAGGGTAAACAACCTTCACACACCTTCGCCACGCTGCGGTCTTCACGCACGCACACACACGTAAACGGACACAAGCATAGACGCACGTAAAAATACACACACACACACACACACACACACACACACACACACACACACACACACACACACACACACACACACACACACACACACACACACACACACACACACATACACACATACACACATACACTCATACACACACACACACATGTAGAGAGAGAGAAAGAGAGGAAGAGAAATGATGAGGAAGAGTGAAAGAGAGAGAGTGGAAAAGGAAGAGGGAGAGAGAAAAGAGAGAGAGAGGGAAAGGATGAGAGAGAGAGAGAGAGAGAGAGAGAGAGAGAGAGAGAGAGAGAGAGAGAGCATGCAAAGAATTCGAAAAAAGCAGAGGAAACATTTTTTAGCGTATTATTCCAACCGTGTCTCAAGAAACAGCCTCTTCACCAAGTATGTTACAAGCCGAAACTCGCGCGACAATGTCATTTGGCGTTAATGGCGGCGCTCCCCCCCCCCCTCTCTATTTTTCTTTTTCTTTCTTCTTTATCTTTCTTTATCTCTCTTTCTCACTATCTCTTTCTCACTCTCACTCTCTCTCTCTTTCTCTCTTTATCTATCTCTCTTTGTTTCTCTTTCTCATTTTCTTTCTCTTTTTTTAGTTATGTCTTGAATATTTTTGGTATCTCTAGGGAAGGAAAGGCAGGGAGATGAGGGAAAGGAAGAGTAAGAGGGAGTGGTGGGAATGGAGGTAGAGGGAGGTGATAGGGAAGAAGAGGAGAGAAGAGATAGGGAGATAGGGAGAGGGGAAGAGGGTTGTAGTAGGGGGAGGGGGGCGAACACCCTTCCGCGTGTTAAGAAAACCCTTGGCGAATTCCAATAATAAACACACCGAAATAGCTCCGTGAACGTCAGGCCCGGCGAAATCCCTCTCCTTCCCTCACTCCCATACACCCCCCCCCCCACACACACACCTATTCCCTCCATCCCATTCCCCTCCTTCCCTCTCCACTCCCTTTTCCCTTGCTTTTCTTCCTCCTCCTCTACCTCACCACTCCCTTTTCTCTCTTTTTTTTTCCTCTACCCCCTTTTCTCTCTCTCCCTCCATCTGTTTCACCTCCCCTCTTCCCCCTCTTTTTACTCCTCCCCCAAGCCCCTTCACATTTTCTTTCCCCTTCTTCTCCTCCCATTTTCTTTCCCCCGCATTCGCCTCCCCCCCATTCTCTCCATCCTCCTCCCCTTCCCTCCATCCTCCTTCCACCTCCCGGTCGATCTTCAACTCATCCCGCCGCCCCAAGGGTGATATTCTCGAATGAAAAAGATCTTTGCAAGGATTCTGCTCTGGGAGAATATTATAATTTTAGCCCCGGAGTGTTGTTGGCGCGAAGGCAACTCTCTCTCTCTCTTTCTCTCTCTCTCTCTCGGCTCCGGCGGCGGGAGGCTATGACGTCACTCACGGTGGGCGGGGCGGAATGCGGCGCGAGAGGAATAGTGTTTTTTTTCCTTTTTCTTAACTTTTGTTGGTTTTTGACCGCCAGGCTGATATATATTTATTGATTTTTTAAGCTATGTTTTTTTTATTATTGTTATTCAGGAATATCTGTATTACATAATAGATTTGTCTGAGTGATTAGGCAGCGAGAGACAAGTATACTTACTTATATGTATATATTTATTTCATTAACTTTGTTTACGTTGCTTGTAGTTGTACTTTTTATTTAATTATTTCTCTTAGATTTAAAGAGCATTTACACAATATATATTTTTTTTCAAAGGTTTAGGACCGACAGAATGGAATGCGGTGGGAGAGAAATATGCTTGACCTTTTTTTTATTTTTTTTTGCCTTATTGCCTTGTTTTCCTTCCTTGCGGATGAGCTTTCAAAATTCTAAATCATTTTTATGTTACATTTAAGAACATTTACACTACCAATTCGAATTAATTTTTAGGATGTTTAAGCTTGGCAAAACTTCAAGAAGATGGGATGGAATTAACCTTCCCTTGCCTTATAGATATATTTATGTTGCTTCCATTTGCCCCGTTTTTTTCCCCTTAAATCATTTTTCCTTACGTTCAACGCCTTTTAGAACCATGATTTAATTTCGAAAGTGCCTCGAGAATGGCATGTGAGCAACGACCTTTGTTTCGAAGTAGAATGAAACACATTGGGAGACAGAGGACGCTGGGCACGTGCGTTGCCATTCCGATGCGCAAGGCTGGCGTCTTTTGTTTTAGTTTTTCCTTAATTTTTGTGGCGGGAAAACTGACATAATTGGGTTATATATATATATATATATATATATATATATATATATATATATATATATATATATATATATTAATAGATACATAAATAGAGAGGTAGGTAGGTTTGTAGGTAGGTAGATTAATTTATTTATCTACATTTATTTATTCATTTATTTATGTTTTTACATACGGTGAGAGAGTAGTTGAGCGAGAGAAAGGAAAGAGAGACAGAGACACACAGACAGAGTAAAAGGGGGAGAGGGAGGGAAGGGAAATTGGTCAGATGTTTGTGTGGGAGCAAATGAAGATTTTGTTTAAAAGTTCTTTACTGGTAGAAGTCTGTGGCCAAACGGGCTCTTGAAAATCGAATGTTAATTGAGACCGATTGTTTATTTGGAATCATCATGGTATTTGCTGGTTCGAGATTTGTTTTGAAGATAAATTGGAAACTTCAGAATAAATGACCAGGGGGTTTAAGAATCCGGCGGCCGTTATGCGATTTGGACCAAAATTTATCTCTCGTGGAATTGTGGCGGCCATACCTGTCTGTGACGTCACGGCCACGGCCACCGCGGAATCTCTGCGGAGTACAAACGCATTTAGCTTATTTCGGCCACGGGATGTCAATCATGTTTATTTTTGTTACGAAATGTGTCTCTCGGCGGCCTGCGGGAAATCATGAATCACCGCTGGCTGATGTATTCCGGCGCACCCGACGATGACGCGGCAGGTGATCGCCGCGGCTCTTCTGTTACCGAGTAATCACTGGCGGACACAGGCGGTGACCTCACGCGCGCCTTTGGGCTGCGGCCTGATCGGGTTTTCCGCTTATATATATATATATATATATATATATATATATATATATAT
Organism: Penaeus japonicus; assembly: GCA_017312705.2. Taxonomy (NCBI): domain Eukaryota; kingdom Metazoa; phylum Arthropoda; class Malacostraca; order Decapoda; family Penaeidae; genus Penaeus; species Penaeus japonicus. Next base: position 39,225 of record BOPN01000412.1, on the reverse strand, counting down.
ATATATATTTATTCATTTATTTGTGTTTATATTTATATTTATATATTTATATTTACATTTACATTCACATTCTCTCTCTCTCACTCTCTCTCTCACTCACTCACTCACTCATGCAGTGGAATACCGTTTATAAAATACATAACGTAGTTTGTACCACAATTATAACGCAAGATAGGATACGTTTTGGTTAATGAAGGTTAGGTTAGGTGAGGTTAGGTGACACCAGGTGACGCCGACAGATTGGAGCGTTTGATAGTTTCAATTAGGCCGTAAGATCCCTCCCTGCCTCTGACGAGTGTGAGTCTCACGCAGCTGTTAACGAGTAGTCGCGAGTGCGGGGGGGGGGGGCGAGGGAGAAAACCCACACCGTTTAGATTTTTTTTATTTTTTTTTTATTTTAAGTCTTGTGATGGTTTTATTTATTTATTTTTTTTTTTATTATTTTTTTTTTCAAATAAACCGTTAGCGTTTAATTTGCAGGTTGTGAGATTTCATCGGCTGGATTGAGGTATGAGGTTTGTGAGGCAATTGAAACGATGAGACGTTCTCGGTAGGCATGGTGAAGTTTTCTCACGGTATGAACTGAAACTTCGTGTCGGCTAAGCGCGCGTATTGCTGCGGTTAGAATTAGATCCTTAATTAGGGAGGTTAGAATTAGAGTCATGACTAGGTGCAGAAGCGCGAGAGAGCTGGTTTACGATGTGTATTTTTTGTGATTCTGTTATGAGGAAGACGTTGGAATATGTCAAGACTAAATATACACTTCAGACTTCAGGTATTCTGGTGAGGTTATGCGGACGGACCCTCTCGGTGGAGGTTCGTAATAGGGCCAGATGTGTGGCAGACGCTCGCTCGCTCACCTGTGGCATTCCGCGCTTTGACACACACACACACACACACACACACACACACACACACACACACACACACACACACACACACACACACACGTGCACAATCACGTTCACACACACGAAACACACACATCCATACATATATACACATACATTCACACTCACACACACACACAGAAATACAACGCTGCAAGGAATATTGCTGAGGTGCTCGGAGGCCCAATGTAAAGGGCAGTATCACCCTTGAGGCGTGACGGGAGATGGCAAGTTCTAGCACTCTAATGAAGAAACGGGAGGCTTTGAGGGTGCCAAGGTTACGTGTTTGGCTCTGGACGTGCTTTTGTGACCCTGGTGAGGGGAAGGGGGGGGGGGGGGGGGGGGGCGAGGGTGCTGTAGAGGCCATGCAGTGTCTGGGTCGCTCGTTGTTTGCGGCTTGGGCGGTGACGGGCGGTGGTTCGGCCGCGGGGAATTCTTCAGTCAGAGGGGGCCTTCGCGCCCTTCTAATTTCTCGTATCCTCATCTCTTCTTATCTGTTCCCTCGTCTTCTCTTCTTCCCTCTCCACTCCCCTTCCTCTTCCCATCCCTTCCCCTCCCCTCCCCTCCCTTCTACTCCCTCCCTCCTCTCCCTCCCTCCCTCCCTCCCTCCCTCCCTCCCCTTCCCTCCTCGTCTTATCAGGCAATCGGGATAGTATGGAGTAGAGAGCAAAGCGTATCAAGAGGACCGCGGTTTAGGCGACTTACAGCCCCCCCCCCTTCCCCCTCCCCTTCCCTTTCCCTGACGGTGGTTGCTCTTGGCACTCTTCCGCCCTTAAGGTCCGCTGTATGTCACTTGCCCTTCATTCCCTCCCTTCCTCCCTCCCTCCCTCCCTCCCTCCCTCCCTTCTTTCCCCTAAACTCCTTCCCTCCATCCCCTATACTTTTCCCTACCACTGTCTCCCTCCCTCCTCCGGCCCTCCCTCCCTACACTCTCCCCTTTACTCCCTCCCCACCTACTCCCCCCCCCCCATACACTCTTCTCTCCATTCCCTCCCCCCTCCTGTCTTCCCCCACCCCTCCCCCATTCCCTCTAAATACCAGCTCCCTCTCTTGTAGTAGTGTAGCAGAATTATTATTACGATTAATCTGACTATACAGTATAGTATATTTTACTTTATTTGCGTACATGTAGGATAATTAGATTATAATTATATATGCGAGAGGCTTTTTGTTTTGTTTTTTTGCAATAATGGATTTTATATTTCCTTTTTTTTGGGGTGGGGGGTATATGATTTTCTTCTCTGGCAATAGATCTTAAACGGTTACAAAGTCTGTAGTTTCTTGTTTGTTGCCAGATTTCTTATTTTCACACTCTGCTTTTTAATAACTTCAAGGTTAAATTATGATGTAGAAAACAATATATATGCCTTTCCACTTTGTGAACGCGCGCGCGCGCGCACACACACACAAACGCACACACACACACACACACACACACACACACACACACACACACACACACACAAACAAACAAACACAAACGCACATATAGATAGATAGATACAACAAAACGCGTCGGGAGATAGAATAGTAGGCCGGAGGGGAGGGGAGGGGAGGGGAGGGGAGTTTGCGAGGGGAACCTGGGTGAGGTTTTCTCCCCTCGCTCGCGGGAGGTCGTCGGAATAGGCGCCCTACTTCTACCTCGTCAGACTGCTGGCTTATCCAAGGTCATCGCACTACCCTTGAGTAGAGGAGGTGGGGAAGGGGGTGAGGGGGGTGGGGGGAGAAGAGGGGGGGGAAGTCTTCTTGTATCTTCTTGTCTTATGAGGATAGCATGGGAGAGGAAATAGTGAAGGTGGAAGTAAAATGGGGGAATGGAGAGGGAAGTGAAAGGAGAAAGTGCAGAAGAGTGAGAGTGAGAGAGAGAGAGAGAGAGAGAGAGAGAGAGAGAGAGAGAGAAAATAAATTAAGAGAAAAAAAACATATATGTGAAGGGAAATTAGAATTAAAAAGATTTTATTCCATTCATTGAAGAGGGTTTTTTTTCCATGGCTGACAATTACATAGATAAGAGAGGAAAAGATGGGGAGAGAAAAGTGAAGAAAGATGGTTTAGAGGGGAGACAAAAAGACGGCGAAGGAGGAAGGAAAATGGGAAGGTAATGTCATGACTAGGACAGAAGGGAGAGAAAGGCGAAGGGGAGGAGAGAGTGGAGAGAAAAAGATGGTGAGGGGAGAGGGGAGACAAAGGAATGGAGAGGGGAGAGAAAAACAGGTCGAGGAGAGAGAGAAGAGAAAAAAAGGGTAGAAGAGGGGAGGGAGGAGGAGCGAGCCAAGACGGGGAGTAATCGCCTTAGATCCCAAGTGATTTCTTGTGTATGCCTTAAATCAGCGTCTTAACCAAAGCGTTTCTATTTACTTGTCGAGTCTCAATTTTCAACCTTCTTCCATACATTTTTCTTTGCTATTCCCCCATCTCCCGAATATGAATTCTATCCCAATTTATTTCTATCTTACATTAGTCCCCGCTCTACCACCATTTTTTTATTTCTTAATTTATGTCTTCTCTTTCGATGGAACCTTGCGTTAAAAAAGGCGCTTCCTTCTCGAAGGGCGAAAGCCAACGATAATATTGATGGTCTCTCGGTGTTTGTCCTTAACGGGGTACATATTTGTGTTTATTACCCGTTCTCACACTCTGGCGCTGACCCTGAACATGTGCGCACAGCTGATCGTCCTTTGTTGTTTTCAAACTCGTTTTTTTTATATAATGCGGTTGGAGAGGGTTCCTTGATGGTTTTCTTTTTATCGTTATCGTCCTCTTCGTCATCGCTATAATCGTCACCCTCAGCATCATCGCTCATCATCGTTTATCATTATTATCGTCATTATCGATATTAGTAGTAGTAGTAGTAGTGCTAATAGTATATTTCTTTTCCTCTTCATTATCGTGTGTCTCTGCTTCTTGAGACATTTCTTAATCGTCTTATCGCAGGAGTCTCATTCCGCATCTCTCAAGGCAGACCGGCCAGCGCGGAGAGGCGTGTTGATAAAAGCTATAATTTTCGAGCAGTGAGGCTCCTGCTGGCTCTTGGCACGGCTCGGGAGGCTCGGAGGTGGCTCTACCTAGGGTGTGTTAGGCTAAGAGTCACCCTTTGCCCCTCTAGGACTCCCCCCCCTTTTTTTTTCCTTGTCTCTTCTGAGGAAGAAGTTTGTGTCTGTTGAGGGTGTTTGGTAGTCGGCCGTGTGAGGGACTTGTTTTGAAATTTAGGTCTAATTGGACTTTTTAATGTTATAAACATACGCGCGCGCACGCAAACTCACTCATACACACTCGCAATCTCTCAGTCACACAATTACTCTCGTACTCTCTCTCTCGCACACACACGCGCGCGCGCGCGCGTCCCACGCGTTTGTTTATGCATACATTTTTACTCAATATATATGTTTACTCATTTACTGACTGTTCTTTGTCTTTTGAAAAGTATTTCGGAGATATTTTGTGAGTAAACATTACCTTTCCCGCAGGGATACATTTGGCATAGGTGTATTTATAGGAAATTAGTTGTGCAAATAGCCAAGGAAATGGGAAAATAACCTGCGCCTTTCTAAGAGGTGCGCGTTGGTGGCTTAGCTTCTCGAGATAGACGGGGCAGTGCCGTCGAGAACCCGTGTTGACGTGTGTGCAATCGCATGCAGTCTTTGGTATCCCTTTGCGGTCGTATCTAGTCTTACATTTTCATTTGCTGTTGCGTATAGTCTCGGATTTCCCTAGGCGGTTCGCGTGTAGTCTCGTTTTTTTCTTGTGCTATCGTATGTAGTCCTGGAGTTTCCTTAGATAGATAGTCTCGGATTTACCTCTGCTACCTATCGAATTTCGGACAGGGTTTTCCTTTGCTTTCGTATACAGCCTCCGATTACCCTAGCTCTATCTGTCCTGAATTTTCCTCTGCGAAGGGCAAAGTGTCCTCAATTTTTTTCCCCCTCGTATGTAGTATTGAATAGTCCTCGGCGCTGGCCTCGAGACCCAAGGCAACTTATCACGGGCGTGTCATTAAGACGTGTAAACACTCAAAAGTCAGGGGAACCACACAAGATATTTTGGGCCGTCTTTCCCTCACGGGTGGAGGGAGGAGGCGTGGTGGAGGGGCATGCCAAGTGCGCTGACGAGAGGAGGAGAGGAGGAGGAGAGAAGAGAGAAGAGAAGAGAAGAGAGGAGGGGAGAGGAGAAGAGAAGAGAGGAGAGGAGGAGGGGAGAGGAGAGGAGAGGAGGACAGGAGAAGAGAGGAGGGGAGAGGAGAGGAGAGGAGAGGAGGGAGAGAAGAGAAGAGAAGAGAAGAGAGGAGGGGAGAGGAGAGGAGAGGAGAGATAGAGGAGGATATGAGGAGAAGCAGGAGGAGGGGGAAAGGGAGGAAAGAAGAGGAGAGAAGAAGGGAAGGAAAAGGAGTCTCGATAGGAAAGGAAAGAAGAGGAGGAGAGGAGAGAGGGAAAAAGAGAGATGAGGTAGAAATATAGGAGAAGGGAGAAGGAGAGGAAGAAGACGGAGAAGAGGAGGAAGAACTCTCTCCTCGCCCGTGGTCTTCCGTAGCTATTCCTGAGCCGTGTCTTCACAGGGCGAAAATGGGCGTCTTTATATGGACGTTCGAGAGGTTGGAGTTCGGTGGATCTTTGCAATTGTTCATCATTCTCTTTGCAATATCTAGTCGACACGGGAGACCCTGGGGAATGGTGTGTCATTCGTTTATAGAATGTGGATTTTTTTCTTTCTGTTCTTCCTTCTTCTCCTTCTCATTCTTCCTTTTTCTCCTTCCTTTTCTTTTTCTTTTTCCTTTTCTTCTTCTCCATCCTTTTAGTCTTCTCTTCTTTTTCTCTTCCTCCTCCTTATCCTCCTCCTTTTGTTCTTCTACCTTTAATCTTTGTGCAAGGTTTCTATGTCTTCATGCTCGTGCGACGTTTCTTGCAAACTATGCAACATCTTCTCTTGATTACTGGAAACGAATTGTACAAGATTTCAGTGTTTTTGTATTTCTTATCTAAAATCTGAACTATCTTTTTCCATTAAGTTCTATATGGCATTTTAAAATCCCTCCTGAGAGGATGGTCTTTATATATATATATATATATATATATATATATATATATATATATATATATATATATATATATATATATTTCATTATATAAAAAATACACTATGTGTGCATGACGTATAATGATGCTGTATCTTCATCAGAATCACATCAATGATGCTTGATCTTCATCTCGTGCTGTTCATTCATTCACAACTTACCTATAATTATCCCAGTAACCTCTTTTTAAATTACTACTGTTTAGTGAGCTACACAATTTTAAGTACTAGTTAATGTTTAAAATCGTTAACATCACACCAGCCGTGTTGATGACTGTACCATGCACTATATCAGCCACGTTGATTGTGTCATGCACCATATCTTCTCTTGACCTTTCATGTCCCACCAACACTTGCCTCGTTAACCTCCCATAGATGTTTTTATAGAACTGGAAGATTGGCAGTAAGTGATGTCATGTCTCTAGATAGTGGCGCAGCGCATCCGTGGATGTGAGAGAGAGAGAGAGAGAGAGAGAGTGTGTGTGTGTGTGTGTGTGTGTGTGTGTGTGTGTGTGTGTGTGCGTGTGTGTGTGTGTGTGTGTGTTAAAGTGGGAGAAGCCGTGCTCGGAGTCACAATAAAGACGTATTTGGAAGGCGCCCCAACAGGAAGCATTAAGAAGAGAGGGGAGCAAAAAGACGAAGAAAAATTACTAGTTAAAGAATTCACGATGTGTGAGATATGCCACGATATCAGAATGCAGGTGTTCCGTAGTTTCATGGCCTTGTACATTTTCTTCTGATTGTTCCGATGGGGTCGTAAAACGCAAC
>BOPN01000412.1:20000-22500 GCA_017312705.2 Penaeus japonicus | reverse complement strand
CGGGGCCAGGCGCGACCCGCCCCTGTCGTGCGCGGATTCCGGCAGCCGTCGCAGCTTCAGTCTCGGTCCTCCGTGTCGCCTCCTGCGAACAGCTCGGTCCCCGCGCCCCTGCTGGAGCCCGTCCCCCAGGCCCCCACGGCTGCAAGACTCGTGGCTGCCCTGTCGCAGCCAGCCCCCAAGGCGCCCTCGCCCTCACCCATGGCTCCCAGCCGCGTGTCTCCGCCCAGATCGTCTCCCTCCCGCGTGTCCCCGCCTCGCACGTCGCCGTCCCGGGTGAGCCCTCCCGCGGGGCCCGCATTCCAGAACGTGCAGCTTCGTCCCGTTCCGGGTGGATCCCGTGGTTCATCTCCGCCGGAAGTGGCGGCACCACCTCCTGCCCCAGTGCCTCCCCCTGCGCCGCCTGCCCCTATGGCCCCCCCTGCACCGCCTGCCCCACCTGCAGGTGGAATGCCTCCTCCACCTCCCCCACCAGCACCGCCCATGGCCCCCCCTCCTCCGCCGGCACCCACAGCTGGCGACGGCGAGAGGCGGACGGCGTCCGGGAAGCGGATCGTCGCCCCCAAAACCGCCCCCTCGCTGGATCCCCGCGAGGAGCTCATGATGGCCATTCGGAATGCCGGAGGCTCGCGGAATTTGAGGAAGACCCATAACATGATTAATCATTAAAGAGGATTTAGCAAAGCTCAAGACATTGCGGTATGATTTGCGTGTCCTGCGTCAATGCGTGAATAAATGGAGTCGCAGAGTGTCTGCGGATGTTTTGTTATTGCATTTGTGTCTTCACATGACTTTGTTGTGCTGTTGTTTATCGATATACGAATTGTATCATTGCAGAGAAGGTATCCAGTACCTTTGTTAAAGGAATTTTCGTTTATTCTCCATATTGGACTATTGTATCTATGTATTTCTAGCTTGTGTAGTGCCTTACTCCAGTGAAGCCCATACCTTCTGGGCTTTGTATAGTCTTGTACAGTATATATCATCATTATGTAGATAATCTAAGCATGTTGTAATCTACTGTCTTATAAATAACATGATCATATGCAGTTCTTCAGCTCATCTTTGTCAATCAGGAAAAAATAACACATTAACAGTCAGGTTTGATGCCTGTGTTCTAATACTTGTAAGTAATACTCAGCAATATTATTGGTGCTACCATCTGCATATTTTATATACTGCTAATATTATACTCTCGTATGACGTAAGTGAAATTATAATTTTTTTTTTCCAGACTAAAAATTTAAATTCTGTATAACGGACTTCCAAGTGAAGAGGGAACATGCTTCCCGATGTATAAGTATTATACAGTATTGTAGGAAGATGTGCAGAAGTCTTAAAAATCTGTCATTCTGTGTTTTCCTTCTGTAGTAATGAAATGACTAAAATCTGTTTATGCATGGTTTTTTCCTACAGATATGTGTCATAAAGACGGCCATAACTTATCATATTTCATGTTTTTTTTTTTTCTTCTGATTAATAGATCTATTAATGATAATACCTTATGCTTGTGTATTCTTCCTCATTGTTATATATACTTTTCTTTTGCTTTTGTAAATAATGTAGAAGTATATTTTCTCCAATAAACGTTAATATTGGATCCAACATTGTCATTTGTATCTTTATATAAGAATGTAGCCATTAAATAAAGACACTATATGAGCCTGTATGTCTTCATGAAGCAAATTTGCATATCTCGAGTATGCCCTCGGGAAGGAACTATGAGTGGCACTGAAATTAAATGATGAGTCTTATTAGACGAAAAGTAAGGGGAATGGAAGTATTCGGAAGAAATATTTGTCACAATTATATATGTGTGTGTGTGTGTGTCTGTGTCTGTGTCTGTGTGAGCGTGAGAGAAAGAGAGAGAGATGGGGGTTGGAACATGGTTGATGTGACCCAAAATTTGATTATATAGAAGTTGAAGGGGATATAGCCAGCAACTAAACTGACACTTATGACCTATGGTAAAAACAGCTGTTATTGCAAGTCCGTCATTTTTGCCACAATTGAAAAGATTGACAAGAGTATCCATAATTGATTAGTTAATATAAAAAAAACGTAAGCAGTTAACCTATATATGAAGTTAATGTCCCAGTATCTTCCGGATCATTTAATGAAATTTGATGCAGAATAAGCATTGCAAGTACAAGGGAACAAATCTAAAGTAGTAACAGTAGATCATTCAGCATATCACACAATGCTGCATTTTCATTGCTGACCAGAAAAGTAGAAGTAATAATAGCGATTATATGCAAGAAAATCTATAGTTTAGAAAAAAAACTTAATCTACGTAGTTGTCAAAAGATTACGGCATTCAAATCAGAATATAAAATCCATACCGAGGACATATTATCAAATAAAGTAAAGGTGTCTAATAAAGAGTGAAGAACTCCTACTGTAAGAGGCTCTTCATGGTCCTCCTCTAATCATTATGTCACGAATCTCTCTAAAGACGTGAATCCTTTCCTAATCAAGGACCTCCTTATCTACACTTTTTCTA
>BOPN01000412.1:12500-15000 GCA_017312705.2 Penaeus japonicus | reverse complement strand
TTCTTTTCTTGGCGTATTTATTATCATTTTTTCTTAGCTTATTTTATTGTCACCGTACCTGACAACATGATACTTGTTGTTGTTGTGGTTGTTATTGTTGTTGTTGGTAGTAGTGTATGTGTAATAAATATATAGGAAAACCACCGCTAACCTTCAACCAAAGAAACCAATTTAAACAAGTTAACTTTCTCCAACTTGAGCCTAAATTTAGTCTAAATTTTAGTCTAAAATTTAGGGGCGTTTTAGACTAAAGGTCGGACTGTGCAACTGACGTGTTTGCTGAGAGAAAAAAAAACTGACCATCAGATCGCGTGGAGTGAAAGTCAGTTTGTGCGCGTAGGATGGCCTGCAGGTCGATCATCAATTCCTTGTCAACAGTCAACATTGTTTTCCTCATAGTGTCCTTTTCGATGGCGAGTTTAATTAATGACAGAGAGCAGCTTCCGGTATTTTTCTCGGTCCATACGTAGATAATTGAATCAATCACCACACTCCAAAATGCAGTCCGATATGTGTATATAGTATGAGAAAATTTATATCTGTCAAGCAACAATTTATTGAACTGTATTTTATGACGTTTTTCTGGTCATCAAAGGGATTACTAAGCTTAATATCGTGATTTTTCTGCTAAGCTCAATGTCATATTTTTTTTCTGTCTTGGTGAGAAAGAGATGTAGCCAAGGTGGTTGACGTCTTAACATGCATAACATAATTACTTATAGTTTCATCAATTAAGGCACTGATAGAAAGAATAAAGCTGTTTTAGGAACAAACTGGCGCCCTGAAACATCTCCTAAATTCAGTTTAGTTTCAAGGTTAGAACTAAAACAGTAATACTGACTTCTGACATAGCGAGGAAGGATTTTTTTCCTATCAAATTTATATATTTTTTCATGTCTTTACATCATTCTGCCTCGATATCTATGTATATACCTTTGTATCTAATTCTCTATCTCTTTCTCTCGGTCTGTAACCCGGTATTTATCTGTCTGTTTTCTCTCTCTCTCTCTCTCTCTCTCTCTCTCTCTCTCTCTCTCTCTCTCTCTCTCTCTCTCTCTCTCTCTCTCTCTCTCTCTCTCTCTCTCTCTCTCTCTCTCTCTATCACGCGTAAAATCAATATATTCTGGAATTTATTTTTCTCATATTCCAAACCAATAAATCTCTTATCACAACATCGCTATCCTTTCTCATTCATCAAAAAATCATTATAAATTCTAAAAATCTTCTCGAGCCAACTCACCCCCCCCCAAAAAAAAAAATAATAATAATAATAAATAAAAATAAAATAAAATAAAGGAACTAATATCAACCACATAAGAGGACGAAGAATGACAACAAAAGAGTAACCGGCACCACGATCCAAGAAAGAAGCAACAGGTCTGCAACAACGGCGTCCAGGTTCCTTCCAGAGTAACATTCACTGTGATAGGAGGTCAGACAACTCGTTCCGTCGCATGGGTCGAGGACTATGTGATTATTAGCGCCCTTAGGTAGGTGACAGTGCATGGTTGGTCGTGTTTATTTCGCTTTAGATGTACTAGATGTTAGATGTTAGATGTTAGTCGTGGTGAATAGGCTCGTGGTTGTGTGTGACTTTTTACGTTTTGTTAGGTGTGTGGAAATATTTTCTTGGTCTCCTTGTATTAGCTTTTCATTAGTTTATTCTTAACAAAGTATAACATTTTGTTGTGTGGTGTTTTTGTCTTAATTATAGAATCGGAAGATACTTCTTGTTTCTATACGCATTCGCTGAGTGAATATCCCATTGGTATTTAAAAGAATGAATATCATAATAAAATTAAGTACCTAACTACACTCACGTGTCGACCCATGCAACGCCACGTCGTAGTTGGGAATCATCCCCTACATTGGCAACACTAGTTGTGTACCATCCGTTGGAGTATTGATAGACTAATATTTATCTCTTTAAGCATGTTTCTGTAACTTTGTGGCGGAGTGGATATACAAGTGTTATGGTTATGTGGCCGGGAGTTCGATCGCTTTATGCCAAGCACAGTGGGGGAGGTTAGCGTTGCATTTTTTTCGGTGTTTTCCTGGTTGAAGACTATGGGTGACTGGCACTGCTTGTTGTTGCCAAGGTCGGTCCTCTCTCTTTCTCTCTCTCTCTCTCTCTCTCTCTCTCTCTCTCTCTCTCTCTCTCTCTCTCTCTCTCTCTCTCTCTCTCTCTCTCTCTCTCTCTCTCTCTCTCTCTCTCTCTCTCTCTCTCTCTCTCTCTCTCTCTCTCTCTCTCTCTCTCTCTCTCTCTCTCTCTCTCTCTCTCTCTCTCTCTCTCTCTCTCTCTCTCTCTCTCTCTCTCTCTCTCTCTCTCTCTCTCTCTCTCTCTCTCTCTCTCTCTCTCTCTCTCTCTCTCTCTCTCTCTCTCTCTCTTTCTCCTTCTATCTCTCTCTCCTTCTATCCCTCTCTCTCTCCCTCTCCCTTTCTTTCTTTCTTTCTTTCTTTGTTAGATTTATTGGCTATCAACCAGCGGCACATGTCAAGG
>BOPN01000412.1:0-7500 GCA_017312705.2 Penaeus japonicus | reverse complement strand
ACAAAAGAAACAAAATCCGAACAGATTCTTGTGCCCAAAGCTCGATGTGGGAAGGGACTTCGTTCTTTCTTTTTATAAATTGTGAATCATAGCCTACACGTTTCTCTAAGAATAGATAGACACAGCAGCTATTAATATAGAAATATCTACAACCGTGATGTATATGCAAACACAAACAAGCACACCCACGCGTACGGAATATCTATTGTTGCAATTTCGGGGGAAAAGAATGTCTTACCTGTCTCAGCTGCTTCCGTTCAATTATAACAATTACAAACAACACGATTTCTAAGAATAGATTATAGTGCACGATGATACCCTTACTTTCTGTCTAGTTACAATACATGCAACGTACACGCAAATGCTGCAGACCCCCTGGCTTGCGACAACTGATTAGCAGGTTCTGTGTCGAATGATTGGTTCGTGGAACAGGTTCGGAACCTCTTCGAGCTCCGAGACTGTCCACGAGGCCGTCAGAAGATGATCAAGTCAGGGAAGGCGGTTTGGGTAGTGGAGATTATCATTACGGGATGTTCCTCTCTGGTTGACGTGGGCCTCGCAAAGTCAATCACAAAAGAAACAGAGAGATATTAGAAGTGACCCCCTTGTATGGATACAAAGAAAGTTAATAAGCTGTTGAAGAGAACATGGCTCCAAGATTTTTTAGAAGTTATTGTATTAAAAAAATGTGCAATGGGGTCGGATCTCTGAGAGATCTCTTCATTTGTTTGCAATTGAGGTTAGATAAGTTGTTATTGTGTCTGATTATTTATTTCTTATCTGACCTAAAATGTTATCACTGCAATAGAAACAAGTGTTACCGTCAAACTTTTATTGTACATTTATTGTTATCTTAAAACAGATACATTAATTCTCAGACTATTTTTTTTGCGATCTTGAAATATACTGTAAACTTGTATAAGCACTAAATCATATTGGTCCACGATCACAAAGAATAGTCACATTGAATAATTCAATTACTATTTTGATGCTGCTATTACTAACACCACACTGATTACTATCACTACTATTACTATACTTTACTGCTTCTACTACAATTACTGCTACTACTGCTAATGATAATAATGACACTAATGTTGAAATTAAAATGATAATGATGATCATAATGAAAATGATTATCATGGAAATAGCAATAACAATATGATAATAATGATAATAATAACAATCAAAATAATAAAGATGATAATAAAGATAACAATAATGATAGTAACAATAATGATAATAATCATAATCATCATAATAATGAAAACAATGATAAAGGCACTATCACTACTCATAATAACAATAATAACAACAAAGATAAAGACAATACTACTAGTACTACTACTACTCATAATAATAATGATGATGGTAACACAAGAGACTCCATAAAGTCGTCTACAGGAGAGGAATAATAGTTTCGGCGTCGGGTTCGAGTGTCAGAGGCTGTCCGTCTGGGAACGTGAATGCAAAAGGTGTGGTTGTAGGTGGAGGTGTAGTTGTAGGCGGAGGTGTGGTTGTAGGTGGAGGTGTGGTTGTAGGTGGAGGTGTGGTTGTAGGCGGAGGTGTGGTTGTAGGAGAACGTGGGGTTGTTGTGGTTAGTGTTGAGGGCGTGTTTGTAATGGGTGTAGTTAGGGTTGTTGGTAGCATGTTTGTCATGGTTGCTGGTGACGTGGTAGACCTGAGTGTGGTAGTAGCGGGTGTAGTAGCTGTGGTAGTCATCATAGTAGATGGGATTCTAGTTGTAGATAAAGTAGAGCTCCCCGTGGAAGCCATCGTGGGCGTGGCAGAGGGCGCTGCAGAAGGAGGTGTTGTTTCTGGCGTCGTCCCTCGCGGCCAGAAGGAGGGGTGCCAGTCAAACCATTCTTCACTGCTTCTGGAATCCTTCTTCTCTCTTGAGTCTTTCTTTCCCCTTCTACGTCCCCCTCTTCTCTCTTTGCTGTGTCTCCTTTCTTTGCTATGTCTCCTTTCTTTGCTTTTCTTTCCTCCTCTCTTCTCTTTGCTCCTCTTTCCTCCTTTTCTCTCTCTGCTTCTCCCTCTTTTCTGCTCTCTGCTTCTGTTTCCTTGCCCCTCTCTCTCTCTGCTGCTTTTGTGCTTGCCTCGTATGTGGTTGTGCTTTCCGACGTGGCGATGACGGCTTCTGTGGGACCTCTTCTGTGGGAGAAGGAAGGCGTCATTCAAGTGGTGTTTCCTTTTAATGTGAAGGATGGAGATCACACATGCATCAGGAACTCTGTCTGTCTGCCTGTCTGTCTTTGTCTCTCTCTGTCTTTGTCTTTCTGTATGTCTTTTTGTCTCTGTCTCTGTCTGTCTTTCTCTGTCTCTCTCTCTTTCTCCTTCTCTTCCCCCCCCCCTCTCTCTCTTTCTCTTTCTCTCTCTCTCTCACACACACACATACACACACACACACACACACACACACACATGCGTGCCTCTGTCTATCTATTTATGTCAATCTATCTATCTATCTATTTCTATCTAACTACCTATCAGTATGTGTATGATTTTGAGTGTGTACATATATGTAATTGTGTGTGAATGTGTTTGTATGTGTGTGTGTGTGTGTGTGTATGTGTGCGTCTTGCATCTACAGCACATTCACAGCAGCTATTAATATAGAAATATCTACAACCGTAATGTATATGCAATCACAAACAAGCACACCCACGCGTACGGAATATCTATTGTTGCAATTTAGGGGAAAAAAGTGTCTTACCTGTCTCTGCAGCTTCCGTTCCTTGAATAATATCTCCCTCATCTCTCCCAGCGTCAGGTCCCCATCTTCAGTGACAACCTCTTGGGCTTTATAAACCTCCGCGTATTTTCTTCTCTGTGGATAAGACCCCTTTGCCTCGAAGATGAGATTTTCTTGAATTTCAGCTTCGTCGTCGTCCTCAGACTGCGCTTCAGGAGGGTCTCGTCGTGGGTTAGCTGTACTGAAAACACTGGAGGAATTTTGACTTGGATTTTGAGGGAGTGGCGAGGGAGGAGCTCCCGTACAGACGTGAAGGCTGGTTGCAATAAGGGACAGGAGGAACGCGAGTCTGATGTTGCCTGGAGTTCTGCTACCCATTTTATCTTCGTAGACGGGAATTCTCTCGGGATATGAAGCCTTGATGTCGGCTTATGGACCTCTCATTGCTCAAAAAGGAGACGATTACTTCACCGTAGCTTGCTTGCCTCCGTCTCTCGCCGCGTATCTGACGGCTCTGACAGCGAGCCTCCGGATATATACACCAGAGCCCTCGTGAGTCACTGACATCCTGGCGCCTCGACTGGCACAGGAGATCATTCGGTGCCAACGCAGAATGCCCAGGACGGTAGCCAACGGACGTCCGGTCGTAGGTCTCGTGGGAACAAGCTAAATTCCAGTCGTTAAGGGCCTTGGTTGTTATGGAGGTGGTTGTTTGGTTGATCGTAGCGCTTGGATACGAGTGGTTGTGAGTCCGTTGTTATGCGAGTTGCGATATGGAGTTTTGCAGCGAGTATTAATTAGTTCTTCTCTCGTTCACGAAGTACTCCTATATTGGGATAAGCGCGATTATTCGTAAATTATTACTATGCTCTAGAAACTTTACTGTTATTTCACCAAGATGTCTGCGGCTTAAAGGGTTCAATATCCGATATCTGTGTGGCTTGATCTAATTTTTGGAACACAACACTAAAAAAAGGATATAATACACTAAAAGTCATACGTGGAATGTCATACCAACTATTTTAACATCAATCAAGCAAACATAAAAAATAAAAGCTTTTCTTTTCTGCTTTAGACTTACAAAAAAAAAAAGAAATCTTTATTAACACAGCACACTAAATAAGTGTTAATTCGTTGTTATGTTTGTTCATGCAAAATATTGCAAACCGATGTTACGAACAACGACAAAGTACGACGCATCTAAAACATTTTCAAATATCTTCTTTGCCTCGTCTTTCATAGGCAGGTTCCTCTAGTCATTGAGGAGTCTTGCCCTGTGATCAGGTTGCAGAAAAGGGGGTTATTGTGACACAAAAAGGACGTGTGGATGTGGAATTATAACAGTCGACACGGGAAAGAAATAGAAAGAAAGAGAGAGAGAGATTATTTTCATCATTATCATAATTACTATCATCATCATTATGATTATAATTATTATTATGATTATTATTATTATTGTTATTTTTATTATCATTATTGTTATTATTATTATCACTGTCATCACCATCGTTATTATTATTGTTATAATGACCATTGTCATTGCTATTATCATTATTATCATTATCATCATTATCATTATCACCATTATCATCATCAGTATTATCATTATCGTTATCACTAACATTATAATTACTATTAACAATATTTCCATTACTATCATTATCATTATTATCATAATTGTTATTACTACCATAATAATTATCATCATCATCACTATCATCATCATTACCATTATCCTAAATATAGCTGTATTCCTTCTTTTAACTGAGCTGACTATTCAGTATCCTGACTAGTAGGGCAGTGGGTGGTCCGGACGCTCCTCAAACCGCAGAAGGATCTTGAAGTGATATATTGAGGACTTCCTTTGAACACGAAGGAAGGGAGAGGCAGGGACGTAATAACAAACAGACATAGGCCACGATGGGTGTCATGCCCATAATCCTAAAAAAAGGAAATTAATAAGAATAAAAGGTAATGGAATGATAGAAAATTAACTGATAGAGAGATAGGGGTAGGTGAGTGACTGATTAAATAAAAATTGGACATATAGCAAACTGTGGGAAAAAAAGGTTTGTCTTACAACTTCTGTCACACGTAAACCCGTGACGAGATAACCCGACTTCCTCTCAACTGTGACGTGTTATGACGTCATCCACCTTTACGGATGCGTCACCGCTACGTCATCAACTCAGAAGGAAACTGAACAACAGTAACGAGGTTCAAAATTCTCTGTTCCTACGAGGAGAAAAAAGAGAGACTTATATCAGAGAATAATTCCTAAATCTTTTTGTCTCACAAACGGAAATCATACGTGAATAACAAATAACGAAGTATCAAAAACAAACACTCTGAGCATGCGTTAGAACGAAACGGGATCTATCTCCGAAGCCTTACATCCTGTGAGACGGATCACGTGCGCCAGTCAGGATCCATATACTATTTCCCGATGCCTTTGATCGCTATGACCCTCCCACAACACGGATGGTCCCTAAGGCTTCACTTTTATATCCTTCGTATGCAGATGAATGCCGGGTAAATCGCACACGCGGAGACATGATAAACAAAATTGATACCGACTGCCAGACAGACGTGTAAGCTAATACCATGAGTTTGTATTTGTGTTGGGATGGTCGATTTCATATTTCTCTGCTTATGTAATACATGGAGGGATGTTTTTTTTTATCGAAAGGTAATTAATTGTCTTTAACAAGATGGACTAGGCTGCAAAGGGTTAGAATATCTACACATTAAGACTTAAAACAATGATGTCTGAATATACAGTACGGCATATCATCCAAAGGAAATAAGAATTCCTCGTCTTGCCACAAGGTGTGCAGCGGCGTATTGCACACAGCCAAGGAGGTTGTTAGGCTTCGAAAAGAATTCCTGAGCGTCCCGCCCCGCTCGCGCGACCCTCTTAAGTCAAAGCTTTTAGCATCACTTCCCCTCTCTCTTATCTCCCCCCCAGGGCCATGCACGACCCCCTCTCCCTCCGCCCTACGTGATCAAGAGGAAGACTCGGTGGAGGCAACGAGCGCCATGGAGTGAGCGCCGCGGAGGGGCAGACCAGGTGTAATGTGAGTGACCGCGACCACCTGAGACGCCGGTCATGTGGCCGTGGGGTCGGAGGGACGCGACAGCCACCTCGCTCGCCACACTGCCGGGGAGAGTCACGGGTTCCTGAGCCTCTTCTCCTCCTCCTCCTCCACCACCTCCTCCTCCTCCTCCTCTTCTTCTTCCTCTCGTTCCTCCTCCTCCTCCAGTGGATCTTCCTCGCTTGGACGGCAACGAGAGGTGTCTCCTTGGTGCGTCCGTGGCGTTCCGACCTGACGGCTTGTGTGCTCTCGCTGAAGGAGCAGGACGACGGTTAGGCATGGAAGGTTGATGGGATTGTGACCGTGCGATATTTCCCGACGACGTGGAGGATGTGGTGATCGATGTGGCGCCGTTTTGATGTGTGGTGCTGGAGGAACCGACGGATTTGTGAGCACTGTACGAAGATCTCGGAATTGTGAATTTGTTTACCTGAAAATCAGAAGGAAAACATAAGTTATCTTGAAAGGGGAGTGGAACGTGAAGAAAAGGGAAGAAAAAATAGAAGCAAAAAAGAATAGGAAAGGAAAGAGAGAAAGAGAGAGAAAGAAGGAAACAGAAAAATTGGTGTTTTAGAAAGGACATTCAAGTGAAAAAGAATTAGAGTGGACACGAGAATAATTCTCTAGTCAAACCGTACTATTAAAAAGTCGAATCGAATCATAATTTTTTCCCGAACGAACTTCAGGTGTCAGAAATGTAACGCAGAAAAAAAATATATAATAAACACTTATAGGTTTTCTGACTTCATGAAGGAATAAGAAATAAAACAAGAGGGAAAAAAGTGAGAGTGAGCAGAGAGCAACAGCACCTACAGGTAATATTGCAAATATTGCATTAATATTATGGCTTCTGTCTTGCAGTGCTTGTTAGTTACGGTGTTCCTTTTCATAACTCTTTCTCCATCAGCCATGTTGATATATGATGTTCCATAATTGGCATATACTTTATAGTGATGGTGATGGTAGATATGATACGAAAGATATGATGATTATGGTTTCTGGGGGATGTATTTGGTGGGGGTGGTTGTAGGGGTGGGGTGCCCTTACCCCTCTCCCCTCCCCCACAAAAGCTTTCCAAGGAGGCTTCTAAATGAACTAAACTTTTTTTCTTTCTTTCAGTTTTGTGTAAAAATATATGCGGGGTTATATTAAGATTTCACCAAATGCACAGCTCCTTATCTATAACTTTGCCTGTTATAATTTTATGCATTACATTATGCTGTGGTTGAAAATTATTTTAAAAAAGAGTATCCAAAACTGATATGCATAAGAAGTATTCCATGTTATTGATTACATTTACTGAAATAAAAGAGGGATGGTAGATTGGAAATTATTGCCTTTACTCAGGGGCTTTACTCAGGCTGTGAGAGGGCTTTACTCAGGCTGTGAGAGGGCTTTACTCAGGTTGAGAGAGGGCTTTACTCAGGCTGTGAGAGGGCTTTACTCAGGCTGAGAGAGGGCTTTACTCTGGCTGTGAGAGGACTTTACTCAGGCTGTGAGAAGGCTTTACTCAGGCAGTGAGAGGGCTTTACTCAGGCTGTGAGAGGGCTTTACTCAGGCTGTGAGAGGGCTTTACTCAGGCTGTGAGAGGGCGTTACTCAGGCTGTGAGAGGGCTTTACTCAGGCTGTGAGAGGGCTTTACTCAGGCTGAGAGAGGGCTTTACTCTGGCTGTGAGAGGACTTTACTCAGGCTGTGAGAAGGCTTTACTC
>BOPN01000411.1:500000-513834 GCA_017312705.2 Penaeus japonicus | reverse complement strand
TACGAAAGCGCAGGCAAAACAGGCAATTAATACCCTCCCTTTGGCACACAGGTAATCCTAGATTCCTTCGGCGATCGCGTTAATTGGTCTTTTATTGATTTATCTCCAGCCAATTAAGCCTCGCCGAAGGATGCCCGTGATGAGGATTTTGCGTGATGTAAAAGAGAAGGAAAGAGAGAGGGAGAGAAAGAGGGCGAGAGAGAGGGCGAGAGGGAGGGTGAGAGGGAGGGTGAGAGAGAGAGAGAGAAAGGGGGGGACTGAAAGAGAGATGGAAAGGGACAGGAGAGGGAGAGAGAGAGAGAGAGAGAGAGAGAGAGAGAGAGAGAGAGAGAGAGAGAGAGAGAGAGAGAGAGAGAGAGAGAGAGAGAGTATGAGCGTGTGTGTGTGAGAAAGAGGAAAAGAAAGAGGGAGAGGGAGAGAGAGAGAGAGAGAGAGAGAGAGAGAGAGAGAGAGAGAGAGAGAGAGAGAGAGAGAGAGAGAGAGAGAGAGAGAGAGAGAGAGAGAGAGAGAGAGAGAGAGAGAGAGAGAGAGAGAGAGAGAGAGAGAGAGAGAGAGAGAGAGAGAGAGAGAGAGAGAAAGAAAGAGTAAGAGAGAGAGAAAGAGAGAGAGAGAGATATAGAATGAGAAAAAGAGAGAGCGAGAGAGAGAGAGAAACAGACAAACATAAACATAAAGACACAAGCAAAGAAAACGAAAGAAAAAGAGAGACAAACATAAAGAAAATAAAGTAGAAAGGGAGAACCAAAAAAAAAACAAGAACAAAATCAAATAAACCACTACAGAATTGCAAGAATCACAGACCATCTACAATCCCCCTTGCAATAGCATGATGTTGCATATATTCTAAACCTGATTAATGACCTAATCCCATTGGCTGTAATTTATCGGATATTCATCGTTATTCGAAGTCAAATGTGATTTATATATATATATATCATTTTGATAATAATACTTTTTAGATATATGATTTTTAGCTGCGGTCGAGTTATTTAAATGAGTATTTTTATAACGTGTTAAAGGAGGAAAGATTATGTGATTGTGTATGTTATGTTGCAGTATATTTCATATTTGTTGTGTCATATTCATGCAGTGATACTGTGGGTCATCTACAGTGTCACTGCATGAATATGATATAATACTAAGTTGATATATCTTCTTCAAAAGCTAGTTTATCAGCAAATTATATAAGTTTATTTGTCACACACACACACGCGCGCGCACACGCACATACACACACACACACACACACACATATATACATATATATATATATATATATATATATATATATATATATATATATATATATATATATATACATATATATATATATATATGTGTGTGTGTGTGTGTGTGTGTGTGTGTATATATATATATGTGTATATATATATATGTATATATATATATATATATATATATATATATATATATACATATATATATATTCTTACATACTGACTTGATATGAGATCCAATTGTTCAGAAACTACCCATGGCTTGAACATACTAGGTGTCTCAATGAAAAGGAAAGAAAAAGTCAATATACTTTTTTTGTTCCTAATGTAAGTATAGCTGTGGCGACTTGGGGATGAAAAAAAGGTGTAGTGACATCACTGTAGATTGTAACAATACCGAAAACTTATACGGGTATACTGTGTGACCTTCACCTATATGGTACGTAATAATTATATCGAGGTATACTACTATGCTCATTCCCTTCCCCATTCCCTCACTCACTCACTTACTCGGGAACTCGCCCACTCACTCACTCGCCCACTCACTTACTCACTCGCCCACTCACTCACTCACTCGGCAACTCACTCGCCCACTCACTCACTTACTCCCTCGCTCACTCACTCACTTACTCATTCACTCACTCATTCACTCCTTCCTCACTCCATCCATCCCTCCATTCCTCCTCATCCCCCACCCCTCACTCCCTATTCCCTAAAAAGACCCTTCCTCCCTACCCCCCTTCACTACTCCCTCCCCCCACCTCCCCATCCCCCTTACCTTCCCCTCTCCTCCCCTCCCTCCCTCCCTCCCTCCCTACCCTCCTACCCCCACATCCCTACCCCCCACCCCCACATCCTTATCCTCCTACCCCCACATCCTTTCCTATCCTCCTACCCCCTACCCTCCCTACCCTACTACCCCCCACACCCCTCCCTAACCCCCAACCCCCCCAACCCTCCCTACCCCCACATCCCAACCCTCCCTACCCCCTCCCTCCCTATCCCTCCCTCCTTCAGAAGAAATTTAAAAAAAAAACAAGGAACCGTTGACAGGAGTTAAGAGGTGGGCGTGGCCTAGCCTGCGCTGCGCTCGCCACGGACGAAGGGTCGGGACGTACCCAGTCATCAACAGGTGCTGAGGCGGGGAGTGTGTGCTACTTTGCGCGGCGGAGGAAAGGCTCGGTCGACTGGTGCCCATCGGCTAAGCGTGGAGGTCGCTTTGCAGGGCATGGGCGCGGGGGCACGTGTGTGTGTGTAGGGAGGGGGAGCGGGTGTGTGTGTGTCTGTGTGTGTGTGTGTGTGTGTATGTATGCATGTGTGTGGGGAGGGGGTGTATGTGTGTGTGTGAATGTGGGTGTGTACGTACGTGTGTGTGTGTGTGTTTGTGTGCGTGTGTGTGTTTGTGTGAATGGGTGTGTACGTGTACGTGTGTGTCTGTGTGAATGGGTGTGTACGTGTACGTGTGTGTGTGTGTGCGTGTGTGTGTTTGTGTGAGTGGGTGTGTACGTGTACGTGTGTGTGTGTGTGTCTGTGTGCGTGTGTGTGTGTGTGTGTGTATGCGTGTGTGTGTGTGTGTGTGTGTGTTTACATACATACATATTTCAAAGAGACTTCATTCGACCACAAACAAGAAACGAAATATGAATAATAACAAGGAAGCGGTAAATGTGTAAGAAGATAAATTGTTATCCAAGTCGTTAAGTCGTTGAACGTAACGATGCATTAATAGTCGGTAAACAACAAACAAACAAAAAAGAAAAACAAGTGATGGATAGGATGAACTGCGAAATATATTTGCTTGAAGCAAATATATATATATATATATATATATATATATATATATATATATATATATATATATTTATATATATATGTATGTATGTGTGTAATT
The DNA here is from genome assembly GCA_017312705.2 of Penaeus japonicus. Classification (NCBI taxonomy): domain Eukaryota; kingdom Metazoa; phylum Arthropoda; class Malacostraca; order Decapoda; family Penaeidae; genus Penaeus; species Penaeus japonicus. The sequence continues at coordinate 510,708 of BOPN01000411.1, read as the reverse complement.
ATATAAATATATATATATATATATAGAGAGAGAGAGACAGAGACAGAGACAGAGACAGAGACAGAGACAGAGAAAGAGAGAGACAGAGAAAGAGAGACAGAGAAAGAGAGACAGAGAGAGAGAGACAGACATAGACAGTCAAAGAGAGACAGAGAGAGAGAGAGATAGAGATAGAGAGAGAGTGAGTGCCACCTCTGCCCCTTCTCTTCTTCTTGGCGCGACCTCCTTGAGAACAGGGGAGTGGGGGAGTGGGCAGGGGGGTGGGGGATGGGGGAACGCTCCGGCCTTGTATCATTACAACCTCTGATTGACATTATCAGCTGCAATATACTGGGTCAAGCCGGTTGCACTAACAGCAAGTACACATGCGCTGAATTTCATGCCTCTAGAACATGTTGCATGGCATTGATATCACAAGAACCCCATATGGTATGATATTGCAGGATATAGCATGGCATAGGGGACCGACTCAATGCAGCATCTCTATCATACAGCGTTGCAGGATATGGCAGAAGCCGGCAATTAGATCCAGTGTGTCCATATAATTTAGATTCGCTGATTGCAGAGTCCAGCGGGCGCTTGGGGTAAGGGGTATGGGCAGGGGGTATGGGTAGGGGTATGCCATGGTATGCCCCAGAATGGAGCGCGAGAGACTGTGCTGGAATTTTAAGTGCAGTGCGATATGACGCATATGGGTTATATATAGGAAGAGATTTGTACATGTGTTTTGTATATGAATGCGTACATACATGCAAGTGTATTTGTGTGTGTGTGTGTGTGTGTGCATGCATATATATACATACATACAAACACACACACACACACACACACACACACACACACACATATATATATATATATATATATATATATATATATATATATATCTATCTTACTGTATACATACGCATATATTTATATAAGCATACCCGTATATAAACAAACACATAAATAAGGAGTAGTAAGCACTGACACACAAAGCAGCATATATGAAGAAAAAAAAAAGATAAAACAGAAACTTAAAAAAATAAATAAAACAACAACGCCCATAACATCACAACCTCAACAACCTCAACAACCCAGACAGTTCGAATTGTGTTACGTACAGCTCGTGTTACGTATAACGCGCTACCGTCAGCGTACGACAGCGCGAATTGTGTTACGTGTAAAGCGCTGCCATCGCATAAAGTACGTGCGCGGAATCTGAGAGGTGGCGTCGACGCAAAACAAGACACACTAAACGTAAGGACTAGCTCTTCAAAGGAGATCACTTCTTGGTATAGGAAGGTCTTCTTAACACGCGTGGGATATGAACCTTTAGGTGGGGGGACGGAGGGGGAGGGGAGGGGGGTTATATAAGTATCTTTTCTTTAGCTTGTCGAAATGGTGGGAGGATGGGAGGGAAAGGAAGAGGACGGTAAGGAGGTAGAGGAAGAGGAGAAATGAGAAAGGGAGAAGAAATATGAAGAATAGAGGAGGAAGTGGAAATAATACAAAAAAGTTAGGAGGAAAAAGTAACAGAAAACAATGACCAACGGATGAACACAATCCAAAATTTTCTCTCAAAACGAAAGAAAGACAAAAAAAAGGAAACAAAAGAAAGATAACTAACAAAACCAAAAATAAACAGAAAGAAGAATAAAAAACAGAAAAAAAAACAAGAAAAGACACACAAAAACAGAAAACAAAGAACACAAACACAAACAAACAGAACACACCTTCCCACCGACACAACAAAATCCAAAAAATACCAAAAAGACCTAAGCCTGTTTAAGCCCAGTTCCTTTTGGAGACATTTGCAACTTCGAGAGAGTCCAGGAGCGAGCGAAAGGCTGCTTGCAATATATGATTATTCCTCTACTCAGGTCAAATGTTTTTTTTTTTGTGTGTGTGTGTGTGAGGATGTATAAATTCTTGTATTACTTTTGACTAATACCATGGTCGCGATTTTGTACGGGGGGAGAGGGGGGGAGGGGAGGGGGAGGATTTACTTCTGATTCTTGTTCTTGTTCTTCCTTTCTTATTTTTCTTCTTCCTTTTCTTCTATATCCTCTTCTTCTTGCTCCTCTCCCTCTTATTCCTCCTCTTCCTCTTATTCCTCTTCTTCTTTCTCTTCCTCTTATTCTTTTTCTTCTTTCTTTTCCTCTTCTTCCTCTTCTTTCTTCTTCTTTTTTAGTCTTCTTTTTCTTCTTATTCATTCTTCTCCTATCCCTTCTACTTCTTCTTTAGACTTCTTTTTCTTATGTTTCTTTATTCTTCTCCTTTCCCTTCTACTTCTTCTTTCTTCATCACCTTTCTTTTATTCCTTCTTCTTTGTATCTCTACTTGTCGTCATTATTACTGTAATTAGTATTATTTTTTTAAACAGTGTTTAATCATTACTTATTGTTGTTATTAACATTAATATTAATGATATTATCATTACCATTATTATTATCATTATCAACATCATCATCCTCATCATCACCAAAACCATCATCATCACCACCACCACCATTCCTCCCCCTCCTTCTATCTCCTTTACTCCCTCTTCTTCCCTCCTCTTCCTCTTCATCCTCTTCCTCTTCTTCCTTCCATCAGCATCCAATCATCACGTCAGCAAGCTAGTCAGCCTTGTCAGCTTGTCAGTCTCACCCTAAGCTGACAACTGACTTCTTGAGCGAGAGAGTGAGAGACAAGTGTTTCCATAGTTCTCTTTCTCTCTAATTCCTTCCTCGGTGATGGAGGAAAAGGTCCGGGAACGAATAAGGAAAATGGAGGAAAAGATGAAGAGAATGGAATAATGGGACAGAGGGTTACGTTTGTTTTCGTAAATTTGTCAAAGTCAGGTTTAGAGATTCACTAACTGTGGATGTCGTACATATATATATATATATATATATATATATATATATATATATATATATATATATATATATGCATATATGTATATATATATATATATATATATATATATATATATATATATTTATATGTATATATATATGTGTGTGTGTGTATGTATACATATATATATATATATATATATATATATATATATATATATATATATATATATACATGTATACACACACACACACACACACACACACACACACACACACACACACACACATATATATATATATATATATAAGCATATATATATATATATATATATATATATATATATATATATATATATATGTATATATATATATATATATATATATATATATATATATATGCATGTATATATATGTATATATATACATATATATATATATATATATATATATATATATATATATATATATATATATATATATATGTAAGTATGTATATATGTATATGTATATATGTATATGTATAATATATATATATATATATATTATACATATATTTACATACATTCACACACACACACACACACACACACACACACACACACACACACACACACACACACACACACATATATATATATATATATATATATATATATATTTGCTTGTACGTATAATTCCCTCTCCCTCTCTGGTTCTTCTTCCCGTTCTGTCATTGTCTCTTTCTCTCTCTATTTTTTGTTTGGGCAGAAGCCAAGAACTGGGCATCATTGCGCGCAAATCCAAGTGGTCATTTCATTTCAACTTCAAATTACGGGTTAGACCATCCCCGAGTTGCCAAGCATGGATATGTCTCCGCCATCTTGACATTTGGCTCGGTTTCCCTTTCACATTCTGCCATCATTTTTCTATTTTTTTCCTTTTTTTCTGACTTCGTTTTTAGTTCTTTTTTCAAGCTTAACCTTCGCTCCATTTGTAACTTACTGTCTTTTTTTCTTACCCTTTCCCTCCTCGATTTGGATCTATAATTCAGCGCTGTTGTATTATCATATAAAGCCTAGTTCTTATCGACTGTTCACCGATCTGGACACAGTTACAAATTCGGCGCCAAAAGTTGCCAGTTTGTTCATCTGGGCGATTGTTAAGATCACATAACTGGAAAATGAAAGTTGTCTTCATTTTCTTCCAATAGGAATCCGAGGAAAGGGCGTGGACATACTTAAAGGAAAATAATAATCTTTATTTTATCAATTCATGTTCGATGGATTCTTAAGAATTGATACAACGTAATGTGATTGACAAATTTGCCGTTTGTGTTATCGTCCTCGAATTTCTGTTCGTAATAGGTTCTGTGCGATAACGCCTTCTCTAGTTTAGGAAATTCAGTAGCTGAAACGAAACACAAATGAAGCACAAATGTTGCAAGCCAGTATTTGTATATTGTTAGACATATTGCATTTACTGCAGTTGCTACACATGTCAAATACCAGAGTACATTACTTTCCTACATGTTTTTTTTATGCTATACAGAACACAAACACAACGAGATTACAACACCCACGTAAACACAAATACATACTCACACAGACAGTCACACATACATAGAAAAACACAAACATACACATACATATCAACAAACACACAAATACACACAATCACACACACATACACACACAAACACACACAAATACACACACACACACACAATCACACACACACACACAAATACACACAATCACACAAATACACACAATCACACACAAAAACAAACAAACACAAACAGGTGAGCACAACAACGAACTCAAGATGGCCGACATCCACTCAAGATGAACAAAATGACTCACTTTCCTCTTCTAACCGCAAACTCGACCCTCTGCTTCGCTCCTCACACCTCTCATATCACTCCCCATTACTCCTCATTGTTATGCAACGTCCTCATCCCAGGGATATGAGTATCTAGATATATTTCACGGTGCATGATTTAGCCTCCGCACGACGTACGTGACTTATGCGTTGCTTTATGGTGCAAATATTCGATTGCCTTTGTGGAAACGTGTGTGCAAATAGTACTGGGTTTTACACTATACATTAAAAAAAGACAGAAAGGGGTAAGAAAGAGAGATACGTTCACACACAACACTCTGCAATAAGTCCATCGGTGCAACTTTGCCACAGCGAGTGCATTTGCGGACCGCAAAATAACTGCATTCGCACACCACACCATATGCATCCGGAGTGAAAGTGCTCGTTCTAAACACATGGATTGAGTGTGGGAGGAGGTGGCATCTTCCTTTGCCTTCCTTTGCCCTCCTCTCTTCCCCTTCCCCTTTTCCTCTCCTCTCTTCCCCTATTCTCTCCTCTTCCTCCCCTCCCTTCCCCCTTCCCTTATTCTGCCAGACAATCTCTTCATCTTCTGTCTCCTTCTCTTTCCCCTTCCTCTCTTCCCCTCTCCCTCCCTTATTCTGCCATACAATCCCTTCATCTTCTGTCCCCTCCTCTCTTCCCCTCCCCCCTCTCCCTTTATTCTGCCATACACTCTCTTCATCTCCTTCCCCTCCTCCCTCCCCCCCTCCCTTATTCTGCCATACACCCCTTCATCTTCTCATCCTCCCTCTCCCCTCTTCCTCTATACACACACCCTTCATCCTGTACCCTCCCCTCTCTTTTTTTTCTTTCCCCTATATATCCTCTCCCTCTTCCTACCCCCCCTCCATCCTCATCCCTTCCCCTTCTTTATCTTCCTTTCTCGGGAGGGATATGACCCGCACACGCCCACGCCCGTGAGACTTCAAGGGCGCGGTAAGGAGGGACTTATGAGGAAAGTTGTTCTCACTGACACAAACAAACAAACACACACACACAGATATATATATATACATATGTATATATACATATATATATGTATATATAAATATATGTATATATATGTATAAATATATATATATATATATATATATATGCATGTATGCATATACACTTATATATGTATATGTGTTATCATACATATATACACACACACGCACACTTCATCCCCCATCCCTCCTACCCACCTCCCCTTCCCCACATCGCCCCCCCCCTCCCCCCCCCCCCCCCCCTCCCCCCACATCGCCTGCAGGATCGCGCCACCTCCTCCCTCGCGAACTTACAAAGGTCACACTCTCGCCTAAAGTCTGCAAGATTCGTATGTCCATTCGGTCGGTCCGGTGTGCCTCTGGTCCTTCGGTAGAGGTTCCGTCGGGCGGTGACATAACCGAGGCCAGACCGAGAGGAAAAAAGAGGATGGCGTTTTTTATTTTCTTTTTCTTTCTTTTTCTTCTTCTCGGAATTGTAAGACGTAAGTGTACTGTGTGTACGTGTGTGTGTGTGTCTTTGTGTGAATGGGTGTGTACGTGTACGTGTGTGTGTGTGTTTGTGTGAATGGGTGTGTACGTGTACGTGTGTGTGTGTGTTTGTGTGAATGGGTGTGTGTGTGTGTTTGTGTGAATGGGTGTGTACGTGTACGTGTACGTGTGTCTTTGTGTGAATGGGTGTGTACGTGTACGTGTGTGTGTGTGTGTGTGTGTTTATATATTTATATATATATACATATATATATCATAAAAGGGGAGAACAAGAGGTAATTTAAAAAATATTATCATCATCCTTATCTTCTTTTCTTTGTTATTGTTAATATTACTATCATTACTACTACTACTACAATTGTTATTATCATTATCATTATCATTATCATTATAGTTATGACCGTCAGTATTGTCATTGATAGTATAATCATCATTACTACTATTATCATTATCATCATTATTGCTATTATCATCATTATCACCATAATTACTACTATCATCATTTTCATCCTTATTATCATCATCACCATTTTTATCATCCTTTCATTACCATCATTATCATTAACAGAAGTATCATAAAAACCTTAATCAATATTATCACCATCATTAACACCATAATCATCATCAATATTCACTATCACCATGACAAACAAACAAACAAACACATGACAAACTAGCTATCGAACCACACAATCAAACATCACAAACAAACAAACAAATCAAACTATACCAGAACGAAAAGAAGTGAGAGAAAAAAAATAAAAGAAATACAAATAATCACGGAAATAGAAAGAGGAGATAGAAGGACGTAGAATAAATGAGGGGGGAAGAGAGACCAGAAGAGGAAGTTGGAAAAGGTGTCATTGCCAACAGAGAGATGATGAAGGGGGGCCGCGAAGAGGGGAGGAAAGAGGGGGCGGGAGAGGGAAGGAGGGGAGAGAGGGAGGGAGAAGGAGAGGAAGGGAGGAGAGGGAGAGAGAAGGAGAGGGAGGGAGGGAGAGGGAGAGATGGAGAGGAGGGAGAAGGAGAGGGAGGGAGGAGGGAGGGAGAGAGGGAGGGAGGGAAATTGAGAGGGAGGGAGGGAGGGAGAAGGAGCGAGGGAGGGAGAGGGAGAGAGGGGGGAGGGAGAAGGACAGGGTGGGAGAAAGAGAGGGTGGGAGGGAGGGAGAAGGAGAGGAAGGGAGGAGGGAGGGAGGGAGAGAGAGAGAGAGAGAGAGAGACAGAGAGAAAGAGAGAGAGGATATATAGATATAGACAGATGGATAGATAGATATATACAGAGAGAGCCACGTCAGTAAGTCAGAAATACCAGAACAAAGTACCCCCAGTACCCTATTCCTCCCCCCCTTCCCCTCCCCCCTTTCCGCATCCCATCTTCATTCCCGCAGAAAAGAACAACGGGGGGAAGGGAGAGAGGTCGTGAAGTGAGGTCACGATACAGGGCCCTAACATGACCTGATTTCGAGGTGATGCTTCAATATCCCAACATGGAAAAGAAGATGGAGAGTATTTTGTGAAAGAAATGTTGCCTTATGCTAAATATTGCAACATATTCGGGAAAGGATGAGATGCAAATATGTGTAATAGGTTTGTATATGTGGAGTTATATGTATCTATAACATGGACATATGTATATACTATACAACATATATACACACAATGTTTGTGTGTGTATGTGTATATATGTATGTATATATATGTATATGTATATGTATATGTATATATATATATATATATATATATATATATATGTTTGTATGTATGTATGTATATATATGTGTATCTATATGTGTGTGTGTGTGTATGTATGTATGTGTGTATGTACGTATGTATGTATGTATGTATGTGTGTGTGTAAACATATACACAGTACAAACCACGATATGTAAAAACAAATAATCACAAACTCAAACACGACAAACAAACCACATAACAGACACACATAAAAAAGTTACAGGCGAGACGAGGCAAACACAGACACAGAGCAAGCGAGAGAAAAGCATCGAAATTTGGTTCAAACGTTCAACCCCCAAAACCGGTTTACTTTTGGGTGAACAATGTGTAGCTCCGTCATCTACGTGGCTTTGGGCTTATCAAGATGGGTTGCGTGTGCGCTGTCTGTTTGTGTTTGTGTCTGGCTGTTTGTGTAACGGCTCAGAAACGTTTGCAATATACCTATTCACGTGTTTATCTATACACACACTTCCACATACGCACACACACACACACACACGCTCTCTCTCTCTCTCTCTCTCTCTCTCTCTCTCTCTCTCTCTCTCTCTCTCTCTCTCTCTCTCTCTCTCTCTCTCTCTCTCTCTCTCTCTCTCTCTCTCTCTCTCTCTCTCTCTCTCTCTCTCTCTCTCTCTCTCACACACACTCACACTCACACACACACACACACACACACACACACACACACACACACACACACACACACACACTCACACATACACACTCACACACACACACACACATGATGATTAGTTATAACCGTATAATTGATTCGTTTGAATAATATTAACACGATAATGATACAACAGGTGGGAACAAAATAAAAATAACAGCAGTATAGGATTATATTAAAAGTGACAATCGCAATATTGCAGAACTGGCTTTATGATTAGTGTTGATCTCATCTCATATCAATTCCCGTTGCATAGACTTAAGGCAAATTGCATTAAGCATAATAATAACATGGCAATAATGTTGATGATTCGTAATGCTACATTGAACAGCAATAAATACAGATCTAGTTTTCTCCCCCCTACCCCCTACCCCCTACCCTGCCCCAATCCACACTCTCTTTTTATAACTTCTCTCTAATCTCACCCTGCTCCCCCTCCCTTCCCCCTAGTCCTTCCCCCCGTATATGTTGCAATCATTAGCTAAGGCTAAGATGGTCAGTATCACTGTTTTAAGTTTGTCTTTTCATTCTATGTTGGTTTTGTGGTTACATTTACGTATTTGCAGAAACACGTACGTATGCATACATATACGTACACAGACACACATATATTTATGTATATATATGTATATGTGTATATTTATAGACATACACACACACACACACACTCACACTCACTCGTGTGTGTATGTGTGTGTGTGTGTGTGTCCGAAACGGAACTGAGAGAAACTCTCGGAAAATAAACTCGAAAGGCCCACACCGCTGATCGCTGTTGCAACGCTAAACGCAATTCCGCGTCGCGCCGTTGAAGGAAATTCCGGTGCGAGATTTCTTCCCTCCCCCCTTTCCCTTAACCCTTCTTCCCCACCACTCCCCTCCCCTAAACTCGTCTTCCCTATCCCTTCCCCTTAATCCCTCTACCCCACCCCTCCACTCTCCCTTCCCTCCCCTCCCCTTACCCTCTTCCCCTTCCCTTACCCCCTCTTCCCTCTCTTTCCCTCCCATCCCCCACATTCCCTTCCTTAACCCCTCTTCCCCACCCCCTCCCCCTTCCCAACCCTTCCCTACCCATTCCCCTTAACCCCTCTTCCCCACCCCCTCCCCCTTCCCCTCCCCATCCCCCTCCCCTTACCCCCTCTTCCCTCCCCACCCACCCCATTCCCTCTCTTACCCCCTCTTCCCTCCCTTCCCCCTCCCCACCCCTTCTCCCTCTTCCCCTCCTCCCTCCCCTCCCCTCCCCTCCCCTCCTCTCTCCCCCCCTCCTTCTTCTCCCCCCTACGTGCACGTATCGGCGAAAGTACTTACCGCTTGAGCCGTCGAAGGGGAAATAATTTGTCATCGGAGGAACACTGTTACAGGGATGCGATGGAGGCGGTGGTGATTGGCAACACTTTTCCGCCATTAGAGGGGGAGGGAGGGAGGGTGGGAGAAGGGGATGGAGGGGGAGGGGGTGAGGGGGTGTTGAGTAAGTCTGTCTGTTTGCGCGACTGTTTTCCCTTTTTGGGTTGTTGTGTTGTTTGGTTGTTGTCTCTTTTTGGGTTGTTTGGTTGTTGCCTCTTTTGAGTTGTTGTGTTGTTTGGTTATTGTCTCTTTTGGGTTGTTTGGTTGTTTTCCCTTTTTGGGTTGTTTGGTTGTTGTCTCTTTTGGATTGTTGTTGTTGTTCCGTTGTTTTGCCTTTTGGGTTGTTGTCTCTTTTAGTTGTTATGCTTTGTGGTTGTTTCCTTGTTTTCTCGTTTTTGTTTTTGTTTTGGGGTTGATAATTCTATTTCTTTTTCTTTTTTTTTCTTTTTGCTTCGTCCTTCTTCCTTTCTTTATTCATAACACTAATTTTTATATCCATATGTTATTCACATTTATATCATTTTTATCCGTAATCTTTATTTTTCTTTTAGTTTTCATTGTTCTTTACGAGAATAATTCGTCAATGCCATATGATTATAATTATGATCATTATATAGCATAAATAGTTGATGAATTTTACTAATTATATAGATACTCCAAAAAGGAAAATTCCATCTTTTTCTATGTGTGTGTGAGAGAGTTTGTTTGTGTATGTGTGTGTGAGTTTGCGTGTGTGTGTGTGAGTTTGTGTGTGTGTGTGTGAGTTTGTGTGTGTTTGTTTGTGTGTGTGTGTTTATA
>BOPN01000411.1:477500-487500 GCA_017312705.2 Penaeus japonicus | reverse complement strand
CCTCCGATTCTTTAGGTTGGTACTTCTGTTTATTTTGGGTTGGTACTTCTGTTTATATTTTGGGTTGGTGCTTCTGTTTATTTTGGTTGGTACATCTGTTTATTTTGGTTGGTACATCTGTTTATTTTGGGTTGGTATTTCTGTTTATTTTGGGTTGGTACCTCCGATTCTTTAGGTTGGTACTTCTGTTTATTTTGGGTTGGTACGTCTGTTTATTTTGGGTTGGTACCTCCGATTCTTTAGGTTGGTACTTCTGTTTATTTTGGGTTGGTACGTCTGTTTATTTTGGGTTGGTACCTCCGATTCTTTAGGTTGGTACTTCTGTTTATTTTGGGTTGGTACGTCTGTTTATTTTGGGTTGGTACCTCCGATTCTTTAGGTTGGTACTTCTGTTTATTTTGGGTTGGTACTTCTGTTTATATTTTGGGTTGGTACTTCTGTTTATTTTGGGTTGGTACTTCTGTTTATTTTGGGTTGGTACTTCTGTTTATTTTGGGTTGGTACGTCTGTTTATTTTGGGTTGGTACCTCCGATTCTTTAGGTTGGTACTTCTGTTTATTTTGGGTTGGTACTTCTGTTTATATTTTGGGTTGGTACTTCTGTTTATATTTTGGGTTGGTACTTCTGTTTATATTTTGGGTTGGTACTTCTGTTTATTTTGGGTTGGTACTTCTGTTTATTTTGAGTTGGTACTTCTGTTTATTTTGGGTTGGTACTTCTGTTTATTTTGAGTTGGTACTTCTGTTTATTTTGGGTTGGTACTTCTGTTTATATTTTGGGTTGGTACTTCTGTTTATATTTTGGGTTGGTACTTCTGTTTATATTTTGGGTTGGTACTTTTGTTTATTTTTGGTTGGTACTTCTGTTTATTTTGGGCTGGTGTCTCTGTGATATCTATTTGCTTATAAAGAATATAAAATCCAAAAGTATATTATCCATGTACTAATATGTGTTTGGTTAATAAGGTATACTGCACGTACACTACACAGGAATAAATTTTCGCATACACCGCATTTCGTCATACACTTATTCATTCGTCATAATTAACTGTAATTTCTCAACAACTTCCCCTGGAAACAGTCTAGAGTAAGTTATTTGAAAGAGACAAGAATAAATATGTTACTCTATGAATCATCCCAAAATATCACGCGGTTCCATCTTTAATTCGTTTTGTAACACACTTTTACGCCGTTTTAGAATACTTTTACTCGTTTTACAACACAACTTTATCCGTTTCATAACACACTTGCCCGTTTTAGAATACTTTTACCCCTTTTATAACATACTTTCACTCGATTTACAACAACTTATTCCCCTTTTAACACACTTTTATCCCGTTTTCCAACACACTTATACCCCTTTTACAACACACTTTTATCACAATTTCCAACACACTTATACCTCTTTTACAACACTCTTTTATCCCAATTATACCCCAGACCCACGTAACAACACCCTCTCACTCGCTTTACAACAATTTTCCCCGTTTTTTACAACCCTCACCCAGACCCCCGTTACAACACCCTCTCTCTCTAACACTACAGGTCATCAAGGTAAAAGGAAACGGAAATTACGTGCCCGAGGAAGTACCCGGTGTGATGATACCCACTGAAGACGGTGTAGAGGAAGCATTTGTGCCGGAGAACCTTCTGGAAGATGCGGAGCTCCTGTTAACTGCCGGATCAGCTCAACAGCCTACTTACGTCTCGCCGGATGCCCTACCAACCGCCACCCCCGTGAGTACTTTAGGAAGAATAGGGGATAAGTGGAGAGTGGGAATGGGGTCTTTGAGCAGAATGAGTGGTGGTGGGCAGTGGGAATGGTACTTTATGAAAGACTGGGAGTAAGTGGTTGTTGGGACAGGGAATAAGTGGTTAGTGAGAAAGGTACCTTATGAAGGACAGGGAATTAGTGGTCGTTGGGACAGGGAATAAGTGGTTAGTGGGAAAGGTACCTTAGGAAGGACAGGGAATAAGTGGTTGTTGGGACAAGGAATAAGTGGGCAGTTGGAATGGTACCTTATGAAGGACAGGGAATTAGTTGGGACAGGGAATAAGTAGTCAGTGGGACAGGGAATAAGTGGTCAGTGGGACAGGGAATAAGTGGGCAGTGGGACAGGGAATAAGTGGTCAGTGGGACAGGGAATAAGTGGGCAGTGGGACAGGGAATAAGTGGGCAGTGGGACAGGGAATAAGTGGTCAGTGGGACAGGGAATAAGTGGTCAGAGGGACAGGGAATAAGTGGTCAGAGGGACAGGGAATAAGTGGTCAGAGGGACAGGGAATAAGTGGTCAGTGGGACAGGGAATAAGTGGGCAGTGGGACAGGGAATAAGTGGTCAGAGGGACAGGGAATAAGTGGTCAGAGGGACGGGGAATAGAGTGGTCAAGAGGACAGGGGAATAGTGGTCAGAGGGACAGGGAATAAGTGGTCAGAGGGACAGGGAATAAGTGGTCAGAGGGACAGGGAATAAGTGGTTAGTGGGACAGGGAATAAGTGGGCAGTGGGACAGGGAATAAGTGGGCAGTGGGACAGGGAATAAGTGGTCAGTGGGACAGGGAATAAGTGGTCAGAGGGACAGGGAATAAGTGGTCAGAGGGACAGGGAATAAGTGGTCAGAGGGACAGGGAATAAGTGGGCAGTGGGACAGGGAATAAGTGGGCAGTGGGACAGGGAATAAGTGGTCAGTGGGACAGGGAATAAGTGGTCAGTGGGACAAGGAATAAGTGGGCAGTGGGAATGGTACCTTATGAAGGACAGGGAATTAGTTGGGACAGGGAATAAGTGGTCAGAGGGACAGGGAATAAGTGGTCAGAGGGACAGGGAATAAGTGGTCAGTGGGACAGGGAATAAGTGGTCAGAGGGACAGGGAATAAGTGGTCAGAGGGACAGGGAATAAGTGGTCAGTGGGACAGGGAATAAGTGGTCAGAGGGACAGGGAATAAGTGGTCAGTGGGACAGGGAATAAGTGGGCAGTGGGACAGGGAATAAGTGGTCAGTGGGACAGGGAATAAGTGGTCAGAGGGACAGGGAATAAGTGGTCAGTGGGACAGGGAATAAGTGGTCAGAGGGACAGGGAATAAGTGGTCAGTGGGACAGGGAATAAGTGGGCAGTGGGACAGGGAATAAGTGGTCAGAGGGACAGGGAATAAGTGGTCAGAGGGACAGGGAATAAGTGGTCAGAGGGACAGGGAATAAGTGGTCAGTGGGACAGGGAATAAGTGGTCAGAGGGACAGGGAATAAGTGGTCAGTGGGACAGGGAATAAGTGGTCAGAGGGACAGGGAATAAGTGGTCAGAGGGACAGGGAATAAGTGGTCAGTGGGACAGGGAATAAGTGGTCAGAGGGACAGGGAATAAGTGGTCAGTGGGACAGGGAATAAGTGGTCAGAGGGACAGGGAATAAGTGGTCAGAGGGACAGGGAATAAGTGGTCAGTGGGACGGGGAATAGAGTGGGCATCAGTGGGACGGGGAATAAGTGGTCAGAGGGACAGGGAATAATCAAATTGGTCAGAGGGACAGGGAATAAGTGGTCAGTGGGACAGGGAATAAGTGGTCAGTGGGACAGGGAATAAGTGGGCAGTGGGACAGGGAATAAGTGGTCAGTGGGAAAGGTACCTTAGAGCTAGTTTGTTTGTGTGTGTCAATATCTAATATAAGTAAGAGAAATTGGTATTTTTGTGAATCATTTGTAATGTTAGGTTTCGTGAGTGAATGTGTTTATATCTATCTATCTATCTATCTATCTATCTTATCTATCTATCTATATATATATGTGTGTGTGTTGTGATGGTGATACCAGTATTAATAACAATGTTAGAAACAATGATAATGATGATGGTTATTATCGTTCATGACGATAATAATGATGATGATATTAATACTAATATTGATAGTAGTTATTATCATTATCAGCATTATTATTATCATAACTATTATTGCTATTAATAGTATTAGCATAATGTTATTGTTGTCATCTTTATCATAATTATCCTTGTTAATACCACATATAGATTAATATATAATACAACCTGTATTAATTTTTTTTTATGCTTAAGTTTCCTATACACTCACGGCAAGTTCGAAACCTTTCATACGACCTCGTCTTCCAGGCCCCGATGGGAGGAATGCCTTACGGGATCGGAAAAATAAAACACAAAAACCGCTCTAGTTTTACAATGAATGACTGAAAGAGATTTGGATGCTTCAAATTATATTGCTTCAAGTGGTCTCTCTCTAAAATAAATCCTATCCTGGAGGCTGGGCAAGCAAATTTATCTCCGTCTGCAATGGGTTAATTAAATTTTCTAGATATGGATGTTGGAGAAAATCATTCGCCACTGGAATGAATATATCACTTTGTCGTGATACCGGTGATACATTATTTATGTTTTCGAGGGGGGACCGTTGAAGATGATGAGCGACGTTGCCACATCTTCCAAAGAAGCTTTCGTATTCCTCACCATTCCTTTACTTTCAGGTTTTGGATCCCAACGGACTAGTGAGAACTGTGACCTACAGAGCCGATAAAGGAGGATTTCGGGTACTCTCGCTTACCCGCGGACCCGACAAGACGCCGTGCCCGGGTCAGTATGGCAACAGGGGTGGGAGCGGGAAGAGAGCAAAACAAAATGGCAGCGCATTTGCCGAAAAATACAGGATAGTGTAGGGTTTTGAAGAGCATTATTAAGATTAGTAGGGAGGTAGAATTATTGGAAATAGATTGAAAGTTAGAGTAGAGGGGAATAGAGTTTCATCTTGATCTAATACACATAAGTATAGATAACTAATAATGCTGAGAGGTAAGGATAGTTTGAAGAAGATAAAGTCAGAAGAAAACCCGAGAGAAATAGATTAGTAATAGTCATTTTAGCGAGATATCAAATAAAAAAAACACAAAGATTTATACAGAATAGAAGAAAAAAAAGATTTAGACAATAGAAAAAAAAACAAAGATTTAGACAGAATAGAAAAAAACGCAAAGATTTAGACAGAATAGAAAAAAAACAAAGATTTAGACAGAATAGAAAAAAAAACAAAAAACAAAGGGCAAATCCACCATAACCACATAGTCATCAACAGCTTCACCATAACAACCCGGACGACTGCCAGATGCATCTCCCAAGAGCTCTCCGGAGTCCCATGTCAGCAACAGACTTGCATAGAACAGGGGAGCTCTTGGCTAAGATGCTGACAATCATTCCAGTCTCACGCGCTGACCCCACAGTGTCTCAGTGTCACCACCCATCTCCCTGCTGCTGACCTCTCTCCCGGAAAGGATATTGGGTCAGCAGGTTCGCCACCTCCATCAACGACCCTCCCAGCAGAAGGAGCTGACCACGACGACGACTACGACGACTGTCTACGACCTCGTGACGTGTCCACGTGACCTCGTATTTAATCCCTTAGAGCTCCCCCTACCCCCCTACCCCCTCCCCTACCCCCTTCCCTCAACCATACATACACAAGCTCCCGTACCCAACCCTCCCCCACCCCCCTACCCCCCCTCCCCCTTCCCTCAACCATACATACACAAGCTCCCCTTCCCAACCCTCCCCCCACCCCCCTTTAAACAGCCCTCCCTTACTACCCAATTCACAAGTTTCTCAGGACTCAGGGCGAAGGAAGTCCTGGTTGTGTGGTAGGATTTGGAGGACACCATCCTACCTCCAGATCCGAGTTGTTGATAATCCTTTCAATAGAGTTACTAGTACACATCACACGTGGTAAACAATAACACACTGCTTAATCTCATTCCAGCGAAAATGGAGAAAAAAATGTGCAATGCAACGGCAGATAAGGAATTGTATTGCTTAAAAAAAACATGTTTTTTCAACCTTCACTTATTATTATTAAAAAAAAACATTAATCAATAATCACAAACACAAAAAATCTTGGAACAAGGCAAGGATAGTATGATAAATCAGGCAATAACTTAAGATAAGTTATTTTACTACAAGTTATGTGGTGAAGGTTATTTCCTTTGATGCAACTTAAGGCAAAAAAAAGCTTTTTGGTGATGTTCTTCCACTTGGCCTGTCTCCTCTTTTATAAGCTTCATAAATAAATCAAGTTCTGAAGCATCTTAAACCGTTAGATGTTTATGTGTGTTCGTGTATTTCGGGAAATTATGTGTTTTAAAATTTGCGCTGATGAATATTTTAAAATAAATGTTTCGTTGTTACTTTTCCATTCACATACGTTGCTGAAATTATACATTTATCTTTATATGTGTGTATGTGTATGTATGTATATATATATGTATATATGTATGTATGTATGAATCATTTATATCTGTATGTTTTATACATATACATACAGATCAGAATGTATCTGTATAACCACTTTTACACAGAAGCTTATTTGCATATATGAATATTAAACATATGCTGTTATCAACGTTGTTTAGAATTACAGTGCAACGATTGAACATGATGGAAATATTTCCATTTTTTTGCTTTGATTCCCGAAAACGTTTCATCAGATTTGACCGCGCACTAAACGCAATGATGAATTAACAAAGCATAGCAAAAACTCGTATTGCGGTGGAATGTATAGATTAACGCCCACTTTCTTTGCTATTATGGCAGCCAACTGTGGTTTGCAGTTAGTGTTGTAAGTTAAAAAGCTTAATTAACGCGGCTGTTTTTGAGGACTTCTTTACTATACTTGACTATCGAATCCAATCTTTCTAAACATATTCTTAGGTTTGAGTGCGTCCACACATCATCAGGAATGCGTGTGTATATATATATATAAGTGGGTGTGTGTGTGTGTATATATGTAAATATATATATATATATATATATATATATATATATATATATATATATATATATAAATGTGTATATATATGTATATATATATATATATATATATATATATATATATATATATATATATATATATGTATATATGCATATGTATATATATATATATATATATATATATATATATATATATATATATGTATATATTTGTGTATATATATATATATATATATATATATATATATATATATATATGTATGTATGTATGTATGTACACACACACACACACAAACACACATATATATATCCTCAAAGTAAAATAACAGATAAAGTGGATATTACAATCTTGAATGACTTTCAGACGTTTTTGATTGCTAAACGTTTTTTTTTTTTTAGCAGACTGAGACGTTTCTCTCTTCATCTTCAGGTTATTTCACTTAACGTTTTTCTTTACTTTTCTTGTGGACGACTTTTTCTGCTCTGATGCACGACTCAATCATCACACACGCTTAAATCATCATGATTATATATATATATATATATATATATATATATATATATATATATATATATATATATATATATATATATATGAAAAACCTTTCTGTTCCTTTAAGGGTGTTTAGTTATTGTCTAACTTCTTCTGTTGTTTCTTTCAACAAAAAAAGAAAAAAGAAAAAACTTGTGAGTTGTGTCTCGCTTTGCAAGTTTCTAAAAAAAAATACTTTTCTTTGTAAGTTCCTTTCCCAGTGTCTGATAATCTGATAACTTATAATCCTTTATTTTACTCCCTGATCATAGTGGCATATCTAAAATATAGGACAACAGTTCTTTATCAACATACCGAATTATTCGAATTTCCTCTTTAGTAATCTATAGTTTCAGTATTTCATCCTGAATCCTTGTAATATTAATCCTAATCCTACATATTTATATATATTTTTTATAATAAAAAGAATATAAGACTAGTATCTCACCCCGATTCATAATAATATTAATCTTAATAGAATAAATAAAAAATATAAGGCTAGTATTTCACCCCGATTTGTTGTAATATCAATCCTAATCCTTAATATTTTTTTTCTAGAATAAAAAATATAAGATTGAATTAACAACAGATGCAACGGAAATCCTCGTTCTGTGCATCCGCTGTTACTCAGCACGACCTCTCGCTAACCCAGGCTGTCATCCGCAGGTCTTGAAGACGGCAACCGCATTCAGATCCCCACCTCCTCCAACCCACGCCCACGCCCATCCTACCCTGCCAACAACGGAGGCTTCTCGAACAACTTTGCCAATAATTTCAGTAAAGCTACTTCCTCTTCGTCTAATTTCCAATCTTCTTCCTCGAGCAACTATTCCAGCAGTTCTCAGCAGAGCTCGAGTTTCAATGCCTTCGGTGCCAACAACCTTAACGTAAACAACGTGTACGAGCAGCCTCCCGTTTCGACCTATGCCCCTCCCACATCACCCCGCCCCACCTACGCTCCCCCACCCCCTCCTCCCTCCCCCGCCGCAGCTCCCCCGGACTACTACAACCTCCAGGGATCGGCCCAGCAGGCGTGGATGGCAGAGTACCTGCAGAACATCACCAAGCAGCTCTACAGCTCCTACACCAACTCCTCCACCCTGACCAACAACATCTACGGCTCCGGCGGCAGCAGCGGCTTCGTCAACTTCCCCTTCGTGTTGATTCCCATCACCACCTTCCTGGACCTCAAGAAGTCGGGCGCCATCTCGGGAGACGTGCAGAGCTACGGCGCCTTCGTCCAGCCTTCGACCGGCCAGCTGCAGCTGTCCCAGTATCTGCAGCAGCTGGAACAACAGCGCCAGCAGCAGCACCAACAGCAACAGCAACAGGAACGCGCATATAACAGAACGGTTCAGCATACGACCACAAACACCTACAACACGACGGAGACCGATACCAAACAGCTAAAGCACAAGGTTCAAGGTGTTGATACCATCAACTACCAGATCAGTGGAGAGAGAGGACGTCCAGGAAGCCAAAGAGTGCAACAGCAAGTCCAGAGGCATCAGCAGTCTTCTCAGGCGGAAAAGAATAGTCACAGAGCCAGCAGCAGTAGTTCTAACTCTTTCCAGAGTAGCCTTGGTGCCAGTCAGGGCTACTTACCTCCAACCAACCAACAGCCAATTCAGCAACAGTACCAGCAACGCCAGCAGTCATCTCAGTCCTCAAAATCGAGTAGCAGTTCTGAAAAGAGCAGCTCCAGTGCTTTCCAGAGTAGCCTCGGTGGCATCCAAGGCTACCTACCTCCGAACAAGCAAGGCGGACAGCGTCAGTACCAGAATTATCAGCAGCAGTCAGCTCAGTCAGCAAAATCTCACAACAGTTCCAGCAGCAGTAGTTCCAATTCCTTCCAGAGTAATTTTGGAGGATTCCAGGGCCCTTCGCCAAGCCAGCAGGCAGCGCAACAGAGCATCCAGCAGTCCTCTCAGAGCTCGAAGAAGAGTAGTAGCAGTAGCAGCAGTAGCTCCAACTCGTCCTTCCAGAGCAACTATGGTAGCCTCCAGGGTTATCTTCCACCCTCAAACGGAGCAAAACCTGACACAGGCTATGGCTTCCCCTCAACCTCGAGCCCATACCAACCACGCCCAACAACCTCAGTTCCCTCAACAGCTAGACCGTATCAGCCCAGGCCTACTACTCCTAGACCTACCACAGCTAGGCCCTATCGACCTGCACCTACTACCCCAAGGCCCTACCGACCTGCACCTACAACCCCTAGACCCTATCAACCTGCACCTTCAACTCCAAGACCCTACCGACCTGCACCTACAACCCCTAGACCTTATCAACCTGCACCTTCAACTCCAAGACCCTATCAACCTGCACCTACTACCCCAAGACCCTACCGACCTGCACCTACAACCCCTAGACCCTATCAACCTGCACCTACTACCCCAAGACCCTACCGACCTGCACCTACAACCCCCAGACCCTATCAACCTGCACCTACAACCGCACGACCTATTCCGTCCTCTCCGCGTCCGAGTCAGAGTTACGACTTACCGTCCTTTGGCAGTGGATCTTCAGCGTCTTATTCGTCTCAGAAATCCCAGTCTTCGCAGGAGTCCCAGAATTCACAGTCTTCTCAGTCTTCCTCCAGCAGTTCTAACTACGGCAACGGTTTAGCCTCTCAGAACTTCCAGTCCCAGGCATCCTCCAGTAAGAAAGCAGATTCGTCGAAGAAGTCTCAGTCTAGCTCTA
>BOPN01000411.1:465000-467500 GCA_017312705.2 Penaeus japonicus | reverse complement strand
AAAATAAATGACCATTAGATGAGAACAGACGAGGAGAAAAGAAGATTTAGAAAAAATAACAATTAGATGAGAACAGAAAAGGAGTAAAGAAGAAGATTAAGGGAAAAAAATAGCAATTAGATGAGAATAGACTAGGAGAAAAGAAGATTAAGAAAGAAAAATGACAATTAGATGAGAACAGACGAGGAGAAAAGAAAATTAAGGGAATAAATAACAATTAGATGAGAACAGACGAGAGAGAAAAAGAAGCTTAAGAAAAAATACATATGAGATCAGACGAAAGAAAAAGAAGCTTAAGAAAAAAAAGAACAATTAGATGAGAACAGACGAGAGAAAAGAAGAGAAACTTGAGAAAAAATAACAATTCAATAATAGACTATCAGGCAGACAGGTAGAGAGAGGTATTGATGTCGTAATCACAAAAGAACTGAGTGTTTTTTTTAAAGACTAACCTGTAGAAGTTGAAGGGTTTGATGGCCGTCAACATGGCTACGGGAATGACCTCACGCATCTCGATCTTCGGCTGTTGACATGTGGCATTGGGTTAGTGGGATCTTCTCGGGGACGCGAGGGAGAGAAACGGAGAGGGAAGATAGAAGAGGGGGAGGAGGTGGGGAGGGAGGGAGAGGGGAGGGGGGGGGGAGGGAGGGACGGACGGACGGACGGACGGAGGGAGGGAGAGAGAATTACAGAAGCAGACAGACAGATAAAACAGAGAGAGAGAGAGAGCAGAGATTAAATACACCAACTGAACCTATTTCAAGAATACAGCTTGTCAGACTCAAACTCCACATACCAACTCGAACTCGTGAGACTTACGGCAGAGTGCCTGAGCGAGGGGGTCACAGGGTCATGGCACTTGCACAGGCGAATGTACCCCTCGTATGTGTCACAGAACTGGCGCTGCTCCTTCATGGCGGCGTGCCGGTGCCACGCGCACTTGGTAGCTGTGGATGTATGGATATTCTTATTAATGACGAGCGGGAGGAAGAGGAGGAGGAGGAGGGGGAAAGGCAAATGGAGGAGGAGGAGGAAGGGAAGAAGGAGGTGGAGGAAGGGGAAGGAGGAGGAGGAGGAAAAAGAGGAGGAGGAGGAGGAGGAGGAAGAAGAAGAGGAGAAAGAACAGGAACAGGAACAGAAGGAGAATGAGGCGGAGAGAGTGGAGGTGGAGGAAGAGGAAAAGCAAATGGAGGAAGAGGAGGAGGAGAAGGAAGAAAGTTATAACAATATCAAGAATAATAATTAAGGTAATGATAACAAGAACAACAACAACGATAAAGATAATGCCAGCATTAAAGACATAAGGACAGTAACAACAGTCATTGCGTAGACGATAGAGCCACGCCCACAATTAATACCATCACGAGCGACCAACAGGACCTTAGAAACCACAACCCACCTTCGAACTTGGGGACATAGGTCGTCATGTCGACGGAAGAGGCGGTCCCGTTCTTAACGAGCAGTCGACGAACGGACAAGCTCTCGCCCCAAACCCTCCCCAGGGGCGCCTGCGTGGAGACAGAGGGACACGTGTCATGACAATGTATATATGTATATTTGTTTTGTGTTTGTTTTTTTAAGTGTCTATATATTCTCGTAATGATTGTATTCAGTAAAAATGCCAAACGCAAGAACTGTTGCTCAACATACCGCCGGTTGGGTGACGTTGGGTTTGCGTATCGGGTAGAATCGTGGCGGCGTGTACGGGCGTGTGGGCGTGTGTGCCACCATGACCCAGGTCTCTTGTCTGGCGAGATGGCGGATCCTGGAGGCGCCCATCTCCTCCAGGAGGGCCACGGCGTCGGGGCCCAGGAACATGACCGCGTCGGGCTGGAAGGACACGGCGCGTTGGTGAGAAAATGTCGTGAATAACTTTGAGAAACAGAGAGAGAGAGAGAAAGAGAGAGGCAGAGAAACAGAGAGAGAGAGAGAATTCAACCTACCACTGCAGCCACAACGAGGATGTTCCCCGGCATAAGGGACTCGAGACACGCCGCCAGGTTCCTGTCTTCGGCCGGCTGGTGCGTCAGAAACTGCCTGGCGAGCTTCACGTGGCCGCCGGTAGGGTGCAGCACCACCACGTGCATGCCGGCGTGACTGACGAAGTAGCCGTTGAACACCCCGGTCTTCTCGTACACCTGCGGCAGTCGGGACCGTTAGCCTCTGGAGAGTATTTGCTTCTTCCGAGATTAGTAAATAAAGAAAAGGGAAGCATTGTCTTCCGATGGAATTTAGAGTATATGGAAGAGTTATTTTTACTCTTAACTTTGTTATTAGTGTTGTTATTGTTAGCATTGTTATTGTTATTATCGTTATTGTTATTATCATTACTATTATCATTATTACCTTTATTATTGTTATTATCATTATTACCATTATTATTATTATTATTATTATTTTCATTATTATTATTATTATAATTATCATCATCACTATTATCATTATCATCATCATTATTATTATTTTCATTAGCATAATGATCATAGTTATTATCGTCATT
>BOPN01000411.1:432500-457500 GCA_017312705.2 Penaeus japonicus | reverse complement strand
TTGCGGTGATTAATACGAGTTTATGATGAACGAGTGGAAATTACATGAATTATGCCTGCCCACTTAAAAAAAAAAAAAAAAAAAAGATATATATATATATATATATATATATATATATATATATATATATATATATATATATATATATATATGCGTGTGTGTGTGTGTGCATATGTATGTATGTATATATGTATATATACACACACATATATATATATATATATATATATATATATATATATATATATATATATATATATTATATATATACATACATATACATATGTATATATATATACATATATATTATATATATACATACATATACATATATATATATATATATATATATATATGTGTGTGTGTGTGTGTGTGTGTGTGTGTGTCTCTGTGTGTGTGTGTGTGTGTTTGTGTGTATGCGTGTGTGTGTATAACGCAAAGAACTTGAGAAAAAATGTGTTTTTACCTTCCAGAATTTCCACCGCTGTTAGGTTAACAGGTCGAAACCCCTTCGTTTCTGAAAACAATAACAATAACAACATTAATAATAATGCATCTTGATCCTTTATTAGATGGGTTACGAAGTGGTGAAAGGGCCAATGCATATGTTAAGAGGATTTATTATAAAATGGTAAATTTAGGCGTTCTCGGAGCAGTATGAACAGTTTACAAGTGAGGCACAGAGCCCTGGCATCAGGTAAGTAACCCCGCCAACATTCCTAAGGTAGATAGATCTTTGGGAATAGTTGTGTGAAGGTAAATATAATAGTTTGTAGTGTATGTTCTTTACACTTGTCCATTACGGTATACTCTACTGACAGACACTTTTAATTTGCTTAATTTCTTTTGTGATAACATAATGGGACTGTTTGAGACGGCTGTTAGTATGCTATTGGCTCCCTCTGATGTAAAACTTTATGTCAAGAAACTCCCTCTCTCTCCCTCTCTCTTTTTCTCTCAAAGTCAAATCTCTCTCTCTCTCTCTCTCTCTCTCTCTCTCTCTCTCTCTCTCTCTCTTTGAAAAGGTTTTTAGAGAAAATTATTCTTATATCGTAGGTGACTTAAATAATGATTTAAGAAAATCAAATGCTAAATTAGTTAGTATAAATAAAAAAAATATATATAATAATTGCTTAACAAACCTACAAGGATCACAGAAAACACCTCGTCTGTATTAGATGTGATTAAAGAGAATAGATAGACATCATTTTCTATACAGATGTCATTCCGTGTCATGTTGCTTACCATGAACTTATCATAAAAAAAAAAAACTTTTCGTGACTTTAATCACTATGACTCAAAGTCCTTCTGCGAACTAATGATATCTAAGAAACTAACTCTATTAGATATTTTATCGACAGACAATATAGATACCCAGGTAACCATCCTTACGGAATGATAAAAAGCAGCATAGATGTTCCCTGTATGACAAGAACCGTTACAAGTAGCGCCCTTAAGTAATAAATCTATGGTCGTTCTTCAGGCAATTCAAAGGAGAGTAAAAAAGGGAAAATGTTAAATCATGAATTCAATCTGTAAGGACTAATTTCAGAAATAAATTCACTAAACATTCAAAAAAATTGTTAAAACATGGAAAATTGTTGAGACACCCATATCTAACAACAAACAACACACAGATAATTATACAAATTCCAATTTTCATAAATGATTTATCAACCATGGCTCATAACTGCCTCCTAGTTCAAAACGCCGATGATTCACAGTTTCTTCATAGTGACTCAGTAAACAACTTGTATGCATTGATAAGAAACACTCAACACACTCTTATTATAGCAAATATATACTTTGACATCAATAACCACAAAATATATCCAAAAAAAGCACATTGTATCTTCAAAGCTAGTCGGCAAAATTTAGCTAAAATTCCCATAGGCACAACCATAGAATTCGAAGGCTGCCAAATTTAGCTAAGCACTTCGGTTAAAAATCTAGAAGTACACTTAGATATATGACATTTGAAGCCCATGTTGACAACATAAACGGGAAGGGAATGGGTAAACTAATATACCTTAATCATATAAAAAATCAAATCCCTACAGAAACAAGAATTACGGTTGTACAAACTCTAGCTCTGGGCATCATTCACTATTGCTTAAATGTTTGGGGCTCAACTAACAAAACCTTGATGCAAAAAGCACAGACATTGCAAATCATTGCTGCCAAAGTTGCAATGGATAATGTTCTTAGTAAGGTCGGCCGCACCACCCCTACATATTCCTAGATTAAAATGGTCAAAAGTCCAAGTCAAATACGGTTATGGTACATGTGTTTTCATTCATAAAATCATTCATGGGAATTACCCACAATACCCTTACAAACTTACAAACATCAGGTGTTCGAACACAAGTAAATTCTCTCTATGTCAAGAGATCACACAATATAAGAGGGACACATCAAATGCTATTATGTAGACCCCTGACCTGGAAACTACTCACTTTCATGATGTGAAAGGTATCACTAACCTCAGTCACTTCAAAATAAAAAAGAACATTTCCTAAATTGTTTGTTGTGATAGGTGTGTCTTTATGGTATGCCTATTATACCTATTTCAATTTATTTTGCAATAAACTATTCATGTAAAAGGAATAGCCGTTTCTCATTTATCTTTCTCTTTTCTCTCTCTTTCTTTCTCTTTCTTTCTTTCTCTTTCTCTCTCTCTCTCTCTCTCTCTCTCTCTCTCTCACACACACACACACTTACACCCTCACTCACGTACACACATTTCCAGCACGGAAACTGCTGTGTTACTAATTCATTTCCCATAATTTCCAGTGGGCGTAGCTGTCAGGGTGAGTGTTATCTTTTATTTCTCAATAAATTCCTGATAAATATCCCGACTTTGACTTTGAAAAATTTATTGAGATAAGTGGTTATTCTGATGTGAATCAAGAGCGAGATTGATGGACGAGTCAATTAGCACAATGGCGACTCAAACCAAATGTCTATTTACCTCCTCGTTCCCTCGTTCCCTTCCTCTCTTCCCTCCCTTCCTCTATCTCTCTTTCTTTCTCTTTCTCTTTCTCCCTCTCTCCCTCTATCTCTCTCTCTCTTTCCCTCCCTCCCTCCCTACCTCTCTCCTTCTCCCTCTCCCTCTCTCTCTCTCTTTCTCTCTCCCTCTCCCTCTCCCTCTATCTCTCTCCCTCTCCCTCTCCCTCTCCCTCTCCCTCTCCCTCTCCCTCTCTCTCTCTCTCTCTCTCTCTCTCTCCCTCTCTCTCTCCCTCTCTACCCCCTCTCTCTCTCTCTCTCTCTCTCTCTCCCTCTCCCTCTCTCCCTCCCTCTCTCTCTCTCTCTCTCTCTCTCTCCCTCTCTCTCTCTCTCTCCCTCTCCCTCTCCCTCTCCCTCTCCCTCTCCCTCTCCTTCTCCCTCTCCCTCTCCCTCTCCCTCTCCCTCTCCCTCTCCCTCTCGCTCTCCTCCGCCCACCCGCCCACCGGTAAGCACTTAAGAAAAATGGACGTATCTGCATTCAACCCACACTGTGCACTCACCAATTAACTTCCTCCATGGCGTCAATAATAACCCCTCTGTTGCAAGAGGAACTAGCGAACTTCCTCGGCTTTGGTTGATGGGTATCAACGCAATAATAGCGAGGATGCACGTGCAACATAATGATACCCTCGCTGTGCCCATCACACCGTTGACTTTGGCTGAATTTTGAAAGAATTTCTTTCGGTCAGACACTTCGGTGAGAGAAAAACAAAAAATTAGCGTATTTTAGTTTTTTTGTTTGTTTTTTCCATGCGAAATTGCAAGCAGGTTTAGACAGCATGCATGCGGCACATATATGGAGCAAGTAAGCTGTTGCATATGCAGTACCGGTTCACTATTTCTCTATTTACAGAGAAGAAAAAACACACTCCCAGCCCCCACTTTGACCGAAAGGAGACTGGGGGCGGAGCTAAAAATCAGGGTGCTTGCTTGGTACTGTACCTGTGGTTGCCAATTAGGGATTTATTTATCATTATCCTCTATGACCTGATTTTTCACTGGACTTCGTATCTTTGCTAATGTTTTTGATTTAATCATTAATAATCTTATCATTATCAGTGTTATTATTAAGATTATTATCATCTTTGTTATGAACATTTTCATTATTATGACAATTTTGCTATTACTATGCCTATCACCATTAATATTATGATGATTATCATTATAATTACTATCATCACTATTGCTATCATCATTATTATTATCGTTGTTGTTATTATCACCATGGTTGTTATTAACATTATTATCATCATCGTCGTCATTATTATTAGCATCATTATTATCATCATTGTTATCATCATTATCATTATTATGAGGAGCATTATTATCATTATCATCATTATCTTCATTATCATCAAGACAGGTGTAGTGTTTTCTGAATCTTTCCATTAATTTCAAGCGGAGAAATTTACAGCATTATATCCAATGTCCAATTTAATTATATCAATGATAGTAATGATGATAATAACAATAATGTTAATGATTCACTGTATTTGTTCCAGTTACCTTTACATAGTGTATTTTAACACAATAGGATACCAATAAACAGTTTTGAATGTCGAGTGTTATGGTGTTTTCCATTATGAGATTTTTTATATGAACTAAGGAACCGAATGCCATTTCTAGAATAAAATTGTTATTTTATTTTATTATTTGTTTATTTATTATTTATTATTTTTTTTTTACTTCAAGGAAAAAATAATTGTCTGTGTTTACTTTCAGAGCCTAATGCTTTATTATTATGGATTATGTTTTTATGGTTATTGCCTTATTAGTGTCAGTAGAAGTCATAGGCTGAAATGGCTATTGAAGTCTGTAGCTGATGTTTTGTTTGTTTGTTTGTTTTTTTTATAGAAAGAGGTTTTTGGGTTAGTATCCTAATGAGGTTCCCTATTTTTATTATAGGTTATAGGAACCTTGTTGCTATATTTACTCTTTTAATTGATAGAGTTTCAGCTGGAAATATCCCCCTCAATTATCTTCCTTCTAAAAGACCCAAAGATTGTGTTATAAACGGCCGTTAGGGACAGACAGACTAAACTAAATGCGACGTCCACGCATTTTCTTGAAAAAGTTTTCGTTCTGTAGTAATAGAGAAAATATCTAGGCTCGGAATGCTCAGATTTCGGAATATTTCGGAAGTTCCTAACTCAACCGCCCGGGGTGGGGTGCTTCACATAGGTGCGAGTAAAAGGGGGTTTCTTCATATGTGATCCCAGGGACAACTTGCGTGCGGTAACTTTGGGAGGTCAGATAAGGTTATATTCTCTCTTTGCCCCGCCTCGCAAAATCGGACAGACCTGTTTTGTGAATGAGGATACGCTCAAAGAAGGTCCTTTACTACACTAATACAGACATAGTAGCCCATTCACTCAGTCTCAAGAACGCAACGAACTACAATGGATTCAAGACAGTCGGCTTATGATCCTTTGCTAGTTATCGACTGGCTAAGGTAACTGTTTTGAAAGTTTTAAAGCGAAATGTGTTCCTTCTAACAACGAAATAGGCCAAGACTTCGGATAACTAGGCTTGAAAATACCCGACTTAATATTAGACCAAGAGATGAGATATCCGAAAACAAGCTTCGAATCACAAATAAAAGATAAAGCGAGGGCGCAGGCGAGACGTCCTCCTAAGGTTCTTCGCGAACATTCTGAAATAGCTTATATGTAAGTAATTTACTCCTTGGATTCAAATGGTAAATTATTATTATCATGTAATTTCTTTGGATTCTTATGTCATATATTTTGAAATAGAATCAGGGGGATTCGGTTTCCCTACTCGAGGGGGAGGGGGGGTCTACATATGATTCGGGTTTCTTACTCCAAGGGGGGGTTCTTCATAAGAACTGGTTTTCCTACTCAAAGAGAGGGGGGGCTCTTCATAAGAACCGGTTTTCCTACTCAAAAGGGAGGGGGTTCTTTATATGATTCGGGTTTCCTATTCGAGGTGGGGGGGGGGGGTCCTCATAAGATCCAAATTTTCCTGACTGCATCACACTTGTAACGGTTTTATTTATGGAATCTTCTGGTCGTATGATATAGACAAGGACTGTGAGACGGCAATTGAGATCTGATTAGCAAGTACTTTATTTGGAGATAATGAAATGCCTTACACAAATTGAGAATATATATAATAGAAATGAAACAGGCTATATTACTAGAAAAGTATACAGTATAACCTCCATATCTGAGAAAAGTAAAGCCAACAAGAGTTTAGAAACACAACGAATAATTAATGAAAGTATATTAGACCCTCCCAGAAATTATTTCCTTTCTGTAAGAACTAAAAAAAAATCAGAGAATTAATTTCAAACGGTAGAAGGTTCCTGGTGTCATTTAAGGTCGTGCCAACGTGGCGAGGAATAAATATCCTTCTTGTTTTCCTCCTTGCCACCCCCCTCCCCCTCCCCTGCCGGCTCCACCTCCTCCCCCTCCCCCTCCCTTACCAGCTCCACACCCACCCTCCCCCTCCCCCTCCCCTACCGGCTCCACCCCTTCCTCCCCCTCCCCTACTGGCTCCACCCCTCCCCCTTCCCTAAAGCTCCACCCCCCTTTCCCTCCCCCACCCCATCCCCAACCGGCTCCCCCTCCTCCCCCTCCCCCTCCCTCCCCGTCGACCCTAAATAAGACACAAACAACCAGGGTTCGAAACTTATCCACCGAACACGTGTATCGGAACAGTTCTTATCCTCACGATTATCCTCATAACACCGAGGAAAAGACTATTACAAGTCTTGAAAAGGGTGAGAAGAAGGGATGAGAAGGAGAGTAGAAATAAAAGAGATGAAATGCAGCCGGTGTAAAAGGAGGTAGAAATCGCCCGCGGCAGAGTTAGTACGTGAGGTCGAGAGTACTGATGTAATTCTTCCTCAAAATAAGGCTATGAGATTGTAAGACTTTTTTGTTTGGTTTTTGGTTAGGGCGATGAATTAGAGGTATTGATAAAATGTAAATAATATGTTTAAATACTTTTCAGAAAAGCACTCTGTAATCTATTCTAAATATATTCTTTATTTACTTAAAGAGGTGTTTATACCAATGAGTGTTTCATTAACCTTTTTATCTTTTTCATATTTATAATTCCTAGTTAAAAAAAAATCAACTCGTGTAATAATTTTTATATAAAAAACACCGCATCCGTGAACCAATCATATCTCTTCCTGCTTACCTTACTAGCCAATCAGATTTCTCCGACTGGAAAGAGGCGGAGCTTCCTAGCCAGGAGCGAAGATTGATTTGAACTGATATAGTTTATTTGCAGAACAGTTTACATGCCTTGCAAAAAGCCAATTTAAGATGTCAAGCATCTATCCAAACTGGCTAAGCTTCTATTGCGTAAAGGGCTTAGTCAAGCACAAATCTTACATACCTGAGGGGCTGCATTATACTGGTTAACATATTTACATGTTTTACCTGGTCGGTAAAAAAAATATTATATCACCATTGTCTATAATAAATTCAATATAATCTACAAGTGATGTTCTTTGTACAGTGCTGTTCGATCGATAGGATGCAGTTTCCGTACAGCAAAGCAAGTAGTGGTTGAGACTATGATTTAGCTTTTTTGCACAATTTGCAGTGGTGATATGTGACTGGTTTTGCATCCAAAACTGCATCGTGCACATATTGTATAGTATAGTGATAGCCTATGCGTAGCCTGGTTCGTATAACTTGTTGATCCGTGACAGACTATAGATTTCATAGGGCTTGCCCATGTATGATGTCCCGGCAATACTTTCATAATGCCAGATAGTGCCATGTCCATTCTTTTTCATCATTTCTGTAGCCCATACCTGATCCTCATAATCTCTTAAACAACTATTAATACCTATTTTCACCTGAGTAAGAGATAATGATATAGCATAGTGTGGTTCTTCATAGGAAAGTGCGAACTTGGCTAACTGGTCAACTTTTTCACATGATGGTATTCCTATATGAGAGGGTATCCAGTACAATGACACTTGTATACCCTGCTCCGAGAGTCTGGAAATTTGATGTAGGATGTTTTTAGATACCATGTTTTCTGGACTAAATGCAGTGAGTCTATAGAGTGCACCCTGGGACGAAGGAAGGAAAAGGCGAGCTTATGTAAAAAAAAAAATCTTTATTAAATCTAGTATTTAGTAAATGATAACAACAATAATAATGATTGGGAATAAGAAAAGTAATAATAATGATGATACTAATAATGGTAATAATGATAATAATGTAGAATAACACCAATTATAAAAGGGATCATATTTTATCATCGTAAATTGGGATAATTATAGAAAAAAATATTCATAATCAAATGATAATGACGATGTTATAACTACTACAGACAAATACACACACAATCTTTAAAAAAAAACATGTACACACACACATACATACATAGACGTGTACACAAAACAACGAAAGAAAAAGAAAAAAAATACGAATATTCCAAAGCCCTTTTTGTTTTCATTTTTTCTTCAGTACTTACTACACATGAGATACAGAGACGGTTACATGTGTTATATGAGTGTACCAATTGTCCAAGGTCGTAACGATATGACCTGGCAAGCTGTAACACTCACATAACCCTCTTTGAAGATCATGTGTGGTATGCCCCGAGGAAGAAAATATGGCGAAAAGCCCATCGGCATATTCGTGTGTTTTCCTTCCTTTTTAAAAATCTTTCGTTGTTTTGTGTACAACTCGGTTAGCATGAATCCTTCACATACAAATATATATAACAAGCGACGCTTACATATTTATCCATATGTACTTTGAATCAATAGTCAATAAAATGTACATAATCACAATAGGGAGACATGATTTATGTCTCCAACGAAATTAGTCCATAAAGTTCATTTGTTCAAAAATAAACAAATACAAACCAACATAAAAAGACTGACAGAAAAAAACATTTAAAGCGTTGTTCAAAATAGAAATTTATCTCTCAAACAATTCAAAATGCATGTCACGTCATTTAGAAGAAGTCACTGGATGGAGAAGAATGCTAAATGATCATATCAGTTGAAGTGAGAAAGGATGAAACAAAATAATTAATTAACATCCCATTTTATACTTCTAACATGGAAAATACTGAAGCAAGAAAATTGATTTTTTCGGATATAAAAGTTGGATATTTTAGGACATCGATCGATAAGAGAAATCATGATCGTTTCACTTTGACTTCACATTTCTCAAACATGAACGTAATTACAACACTCGTTCTTGGATTCGTTACATCTTGATACCTGTTTCGCGATATTAATTCGTCAATTCTAAACCACCAGAATTTCCAAAGACACTACAAAAAGACAGACACAACCATATCAACAAGACTTTACATATTCATTTGAGTGTCTGGCTAGCTCAATGGAAGCGCCCTAACCTTCCACTTGGATGGTCGGCGCCCGTCTCTGTGATGCGTAGGGGACGGGGAGGTAAGGTTATGGTCTACCTCTCTACCGCAATCATAGGCAGGGTTGATTTGCGTCCTGCGTGAAGAGGGGCGATGTACCGTGTGCCATATGGTATGGGCTGTAGCACTGCTCCTTCGTTTTTTTTTTTCATTTATTAGCAACCTTGGAATCTTTAATTGATAACAGCTAATCAATCAGTCGTGCTCTAATGACCAATTAAAGAACTTTTTAGGTAACGAACTGACATTCATTCGATAGATAAGTCTGTATTGGTCCTCCTTTTTATGAACATTAATGTACTGCACTTCCTAACACAACGTATTTATCTCTATCTTCAAATGATTAATATTAACCCCTTTGATGTGGGTGACGCGAACGTGCCAATAGTTAGATATTTCGCCGAGGACCGGTAATCACACTAAGAGTCATGGTAATAATTAGTAAACAATGATTGAAACTACCATTGTAATTACTATAACAATCGTAACATTCACCCAAAACAGATTTAATTTAAACTCATAAACGCCAGAAAGCCCTGGAGGACGCCAATCCGTGGTCTATGCCAAGGACTAACTTCAGATTGTGATGACACACATTAGGATACTGGTCTCTGGCTGTAACGTACCGGCAGTGCAGGATGCGCAGGAAGAATGAGAAGAGGAAGGTGAACCAGACCATTTTCTGCAATGTGACACTGTGCCAATATGGCTGCATTGCGTTGTGACGCTCACATCCATAAGCGTTTGTCACATTCATGTTCTCCATCTCCTTACGTTTTATCAACACACATAGTAATACTCAAAACATACTAATACAAAGACTCTACTATCAAAACAAATGAACGAAAGAGACCGCAAAAGGCCTCGGTATAACGTGCGCCGCTCGCTCCCACGTTCCGAAATAAAACCGATTTGGTGTGACGCGCAGCTGGCACAAGCGCCCGTCTCGACCTTCCTTCTTCTTCTTCTTCTCTTTTCCTTTCCGCTGATTAAACAGGCTGGGTAGAATTAGGTCTGGTGAATGTGAAGTCATCATTGGCCTTCTCTGTCTCCTTCATTTTCCTCTCCGCTGATTAAACAGGCTGGGTAGAATTAGGTCTGGTGAATGTGAAGTCATCATTGGCCTTCTCTGTCTCCTTCAGCATAGGGCTGGTCGGTGTCCTTGGGCTTCCCTCCTCCTCTTCGTCTTTGTCCTTCGTGTCCTTCTCTCCCTCCTGAAGGAGTGTTAGCGGTTAGTGGAAAAGGGGAAACGGGAGATAGGAAAAAAAAGGAGATGACGCGGGTCTAGAGAGAAATGGATAGGAGACAGAGGGTTATTTTCACATGCACACAAAAAAGAATA
The DNA here is from genome assembly GCA_017312705.2 of Penaeus japonicus. Lineage (NCBI taxonomy): Eukaryota > Metazoa > Arthropoda > Malacostraca > Decapoda > Penaeidae > Penaeus > Penaeus japonicus. The sequence goes on along the minus strand of BOPN01000411.1, from coordinate 446,759 downwards.
TTGAGTTAGTGTTTCTAAGTGAAGATGAGATCTTGGGTTAGTATGTACGCTTGGAATTATGTTATTAGACTATCTAATTAGAGGTTTTGTATTACATGAGATCTCTACTGGAATCAACCCAAGAAGGAAAAACAATTCAATCTATTTCCTTCATTATATACGTATATATATGCGTATATGTATATATGTGTATATATATATATATATATATATATATATATATATATATATATATACATATATATACGTATTTATATGTATATATATGTATATATATACATATATATACATATATATACATATATATAAACATATATATATACATATATATATTATATATATATATATTTTTTTATTATATATATATATATATATATATATATATATATATATATATATATATATATATATACACATATATACAGTGTGTGTATAAAATACAAGAATGGAATAAATATTAGTGAAAATTGCTCAAAACTGTTAATAAAAAGCAGCATCAAGAATAGTATTCGTCCGGCCGAACCAAGTTCTGAAAGGAAACATGAAGTGTAGGATTTTGGAAATGATTTGCGTCGTTCTCATTCATAAGCAGTGGATTATTTGTCCTATTTCATAAACTTCCAAACCCACACATTGCTTTGATTGAACGCTTTCTGCATTCACACACACACATATATATATGTATATATATATATATATATATATATATATATATATATATATATATATATGTGTGTGTGTGTGTGTGTGTGTGTGTGTGTGTATGTATATATATATATATATATATATATATATATATATATATATATATATATATATATATATATATATATATGTATATATATATATATAAATATATATATATATATACATATATATGTATATATATGTATATATATATATATATATATATATATATATATATATACATATATATATATACATATATATATGTGTGTGTGTGTGTGTGTGTGTGTGTGTGTGTGTGTATACATATATATACATATATATATACACATATATATATATATTATATATATATATATGTATATATATATGTATATATATATATATATATATATATATATATATATATGTATGTATATGTATATATGTATATATCTGTATATGTATGTATGTATATGTATATATATGTATATATATATACATATATATATATACGAACAAATGTACTCAATGAAAATTCCCTCATATCAAATAAACACAAAAAAAAAAAAAAAAAAAAAAAAAAAAAAAAAAAAAAAAAATGATAAAAAGATAAAGTAAAAATGATGATTTCCGAGTCACAGATCTCGGTACTGAGTCGTTCCGAGCGAATCATTAATCCGTTATTAATCCAAGGGAGTCAGTCGCTTCTTACCGTTTCGTCTGCCGTCTCGACTCGTTTTCTCTTGAAATATCCACACTGAAATGAATAAAAAAAAAGTTTCGTTCAATTTATCGTTATGGTCATGACGTTAGAGTGAGTAGAGTGAGTAATTATGCTGATTGTAAAGTGATTATGTCTTATGCTAATTATTGTGGTGATGATAATGATTGTAATATTGTTATGACTTATGGATATTGATGATTGCAACACTGGAATGCTTTATGAAAATGATTGTCAAATTAATATGGTTTATAATTATGATTCTAAATTTGATATGAATAATATGCATAATCAAATATGACCTAAATTTCTTTACGAATATATATATATATATATATATATATATATATATATATATATATATATATACACTTTATACCTGGCACTTCATAACAGATTCCTGACATATTATCACTGACTCCAGACATTTCATAACTGACTCCTGACATATTATAACTGACTCATGACATATAATAACTGACTTATGACATATCATAACTGACTCCTGACATTATATAACTGATACCAGACAGATGATGCCTTGATAACTTAAAACTGATACCTGGTGATTGACATCGAATACTTAATGCATGGAACCTTACAACTCATATCTAATACTCGATACCCGATAATCAATACCCGATACCCAATACCCGATACCAGATACCCAATACCTAATACCCGATACCCAATACTTAATACCCGATACCCAATACTCGATACCTAATACCCGATACCCAATACCCAATATTTAATACCTAATACCCAATACCCGATAGCCGATACCCAATACCCAATATCCAATACCCAATACCCGATACTTAATACCCCATACCCAATACCCAATACCCGATACCCGACACCCGATACCTAATACCCAATAGCCGATGCTAAATAACCGATACCCAATAACCGATACCCAATATCCAATACCCAATACCCGATACCCAATACCCGATACCCAATACCCGATACCCGATACCCAGATACCCGATACCCGATACCCGATACTGATAACTCACCTTCCACAGAATCAGTATAATAATGAGTAGGAGAAGAAGACCCCCCAGGACCGCCACTAGGTATACCCACCATGGGATCTGTTGAAGAAGAGGAAGAGGAGAAGGAGGAGGAGGAGGGGGAGGGGGAAAGGTAGGGGGAGGAGGTTGAAGAGGGGGAAGAGGGGGAGGAGGGGGGAAGAGGGAGGAAGAGGGAAGAGGGGGAGGAGGTAGAGTCACCCAAAAACAACCACAACAGTCACCCAAAAACAACCACAACAGTCACCCAAAAACAACCACAACAGTCACCCAAAAACAACCACAACAGTCACCCAAAAACAACCACAACAGTCACCCAAAAACAACCACAACAGTCACCCAAAAACAACCACAACAGTCACCCAAAAACAACCACAACAGTCACCCAAAAACAACCACAACAGTCACCCAAAAACAACCACAACAGTCACCCAAAAACAACCACAACAGTCACCCAAAAACAACCACAACAGTCACCCAAAAACAACCACAACAGTCACCCAAAAACAACCACAACAGTCACCCAAAAACAACCACAACAGTCACCCAAAAACAACCACAACAGTCACCCAAAAACAACCACAACAGTCACCCAAAAACAACCACAACAGTCACCCAAAAACAACCACAACAGTCACCCAAAAACAACCACAACAGTCACCCAAAAACAACCACAACAGTCACCCAAAAACAACCACAACAGTCACCCAAAAACAACCACAACAGTCACCCAAAAACAACCACAACAGTCACCCAAAAACAACCACAACAGTCACCCAAAAACAACCACAACAGTCACCCAAAAACAACCACAACAGTCACCCAAAAACAACCACAACAGTCACCCAAAAACAACCACAACAGTCACCCAAAAACAACCACAACAGTCACCCAAAAACAACCACAACAGTCACCCAAAAACAACCACAACAGTCACCCAAAAACAACCACAACAGTCACCCAAAAACAACCACAACAGTCACCCAAAAACAACCACAACAGTCACCCAAAAACAACCACAACAGTCACCCAAAAACAACCACAACAGTCACCCAAAAACAACCACAACAGTCACCCAAAAACAACCACAACAGTCACCCAAAAACAACCACAACAGTCACCCAAAAACAACCACAACAGTCACCCAAAAACAACCACAACAGTCACCCAAAAACAACCACAACAGTCACCCAAAAACAACCACAACAGTCACCCAAAAACAACCACAACAGTCACCCAAAAACAACCACAACAGTCACCCAAAAACAACCACAACAGTCACCCAAAAACAACCACAACAGTCACCCAAAAACAACCACAACAGTCACCCAAAAACAACCACAACAGTCACCCAAAAACAACCACAACAGTCACCCAAAAACAACCACAACAGTCACCCAAAAACAACCACAACAGTCACCCAAAAACAACCACAACAGTCACCCAAAAACAACCACAACAGTCACCCAAAAACAACCACAACAGTCACCCAAAAACAACCACAACAGTCACCCAAAAACAACCACAACAGTCACCCAAAAACAACCACAACAGTCACCCAAAAACAACCACAACAGTCACCCAAAAACAACCACAACAGTCACCCAAAAACAACCACAACAGTCACCCAAAAACAACCACAACAGTCACCCAAAAACAACCACAACAGTCACCCAAAAACAACCACAACAGTCACCCAAAAACAACCACAACAGTCACCCAAAAACAACCACAACAGTCACCCAAAAACAACCACAACAGTCACCCAAAAACAACCACAACAGTCACCCAAAAACAACCACAACAGTCACCCAAAAACAACCACAACAGTCACCCAAAAACAACCACAACAGTCACCCAAAAACAACCACAACAGTCACCCAAAAACAACCACAACAGTCACCCAAAAACAACCACAACAGTCACCCAAAAACAACCACAACAGTCACCCAAAAACAACCACAACAGTCACCCAAAAACAACCACAACAGTCACCCAAAAACAACCACAACAGTCACCCAAAAACAACCACAACAGTCACCCAAAAACAACCACAACAGTCACCCAAAAACAACCACAACAGTCACCCAAAAACAACCACAACAGTCACCCAAAAACAACCACAACAGTCACCCAAAAACAACCACAACAGTCACCCAAAAACAACCATTCTCAAGCTCACCTTCTCCAGCGTCTTCTGCACAAGTCGTGACCTGAGCTCGATGGTGACCTGATCCGACTTGTCAATGTGACCTAATTCGCAGGTGATCCGCATATTCTGGGTCATGGATTTGGATTTCCTACCGGTAGAATGAGAAGGGTTAGATTGATGAGATTGCACGCCCATTGCAAAGGTTGTTGCATCGATACGACCCTCGTAAACGAAGGACGAAGGACGTGGCACTCGTTTTCAATGGCATTTCGTAAAATGCGTATGGACGATGCCAGACAAAAATGTTATTCAGGATGTAATAATGCGAATACGACGGCGGTTAAAAAAAAAGAGAAATTAAAAAGAAAAGAAAGAGAGAGAGAGAGAGAGAGAGAGAGAGAGAGAGAGAGAGAGAGAGAGAGAGAGAGAGAGAGAGAGAGAGAGAGAGAGAGAGAGAGATTTGAAAAAAAGAGAAAAAGAGAGAGAGAGAAAAAAAACAGAGCCAGGGAGAGCTTGATGAACGTCTCACTCGATCGAATCGGATCTTAAATCACAAATCCGATGATTACCTAACCACCAGGACTCCTCCAGGCTTAAATATTAAATACTCCAGTCCCGTCACTCAACAAAGCGCGAAAAAAAAGGATATAAGGATAAGCCAGATTTGCGGAGCAGATGCTACGCCGGGCTTGTATGCACTGAAGCGAGCCCGCCTGTGCCAGCGTGTGCCGACTCGTGAGAGAATATGCCAACGAGTGTTGACTCGATCTGAGCTTGGTCCTTACCCAACGCAGTGCCCAGCCACGTCAGTAACCGCCAGGTGACAGTGGAAACTCACGAGCTTGGACGGGACTCGATCTGCCGACCACGGGGATGTGAAGTCGACACGCTACCATTGCGAAAAAAGGGAACTCACTTGACGCCGGAGTCAGGTTCCTGTGTGTCCTTCTTTGCCTGTGTAGGATTGGCTGACAGGTTGTACTCGTCAACCTCCCCGTTCTCGTAGACGCAGGAACTTTTGGGACCTTTGATCTCCGGGTAGTCCAGTAGGTAGAGCAGGTAGTCGCCTGTTGGGATGGAAATAAAGTACTTGACTGTATACAAACAGGATTGAAAAAAATAAACACACAGAGAGACGCGCGTACGTGTGTGTATGCATGTACTTAGACGTGCGCGTATAAGTACGTGTAAGATACGCACAGATAGGACCCCCCCCCCAAAAAAAAAAAAATAAATAAAATAAATAAATAAATAAAATAAAACAATAATAATAATAAATAAATAAAATAAAATAAAATAATAATAATAATAATAATAATAAATAAAATAAAATAATAATAATAATAATAAATAAAATAAAATAATAATAATAATAATACATAAAATAAAATAATAATAATAATAATAAATAAAATAAAATAATAATAATAATAATAATAAATACAATAAAATAATAATAATAATAAATAAAATAAAATAATAATAATAAATAAAAGAAAATAATAATAATAATATATATATAAAAAATACCGTTTATCTTCAGCGGCCAAGTGATGACGACTTGAGTCTTGTAAACTGAATAGAGCAGCTTGTTATAGATCGTGTACGTGTGGATCACTTGGTCGCCCAGCTCCTCCTCGGTTGAAGCTTCGGACGGACTCTTGAAGTACGAAGAGCTGTTGTAGTTGACGAGGCTGGGGTCTGACGGCTTTCTGAGGAAGGGGATTCGAGGCATTAGAGGCATTAGGACCGCCCTGTTTTCTCCCGAGACTCCGTGTAGCTTATTGCACGTCTTGAAGAAGAAGAATTATGAAGTAGGTATTGCTTGTTCCTTGTGAAAAGGAAGGCATTGGCAAGCTAGAGGGGGGGGGACTAACATATTTATTCAGTAATTCAGTAATCCAAGAAAAAAAATCAAAATATCTCTTAGATCCTCATATGTACCCAATAAAGAAAAAGATTCTAAAGAGAGAAACAAATAAAACTAACTAAACCCAACATCTACAAAACAAAAAAAATAAAGTCCTACTTAGTCAAGTCTAAAGTCCCGTCCACGATTATAGGAATCTTGAACTCCTTCTTCGACGCTTCCGGATTCGCCTGCGCGGATGTGGTGCTGACTTCGGCTTCGACGGAGAAGAAGTCAGGATGTTTTTCAAGGGAATCGAAGAAGTCCGTTTGGGGCATCATAACGACGTCGAAAACCTGCGGGAATGAACGCCGGATTTCGGATGTTGGTGGATTTGGATTTGTGATAAAAAAAAAATGTTCAAAATAAGGTAGGGAGAATCACCTCGATTCTTCCTCCCTTATTTTGAACATTTATAATGAATGAGGAAAGGTATTCTCTTTGTTTCGTTCTTCTCAGATGTTTGGTGTTTTTCCTCCGTCTCAATTCACTCTATTTCTCTCTCTCTCTCTCTGTCTTCCTCCTTTCCTCCCTTCCTCCTTCCCTCCCTCCCCCTCCCCTCCCTCCTTCCCTCCCTCTATCCCTCTCCCTACTTCTTCTCTTTCTCCTTCTCCTTCTCCCTCTATCCCTCTCCCTACTTCTCTTTCTCCTTCTCCTTCTCCCTCTATCTCTCTCCCTACTTCTCTTTCTCCCTCTCTACTTCCCTAACTCTCTACTTCTCTCCCTTTCTACTTCTCTCCCTCTCTATTTCTCTCCTTCCCTGCCACCCTACCACCCACCCTCTCTCCCACCACCCACCCACCCTCCCATCCCACCCACCACCCACCCCTCCCACCATCCTCCCACCCTCCCATACCCCCTTCTTCCCTCCCTCTTTCAACTCACCTTCTCTCCTTTCTCAAGAACGGCATCGAGTACACATTCAATTGTCTTGCCGTTCATCTCACAGGCGACTCCCTCCGTCAGTTCTTTTCTCCTGAGGTCTTCGTTGCTGTTGATCTGCCAGGGGGAATAATAATGATGATAATGATGATGATGATGATGATGATAATAATGAAAATAATAATGATAATGGTGATAATAATTATAATAATGATAATGATAATAATAATGATGATGATAATGATAATAATAATAATAATAATAATAATAACAATAATAATAATGATGATGATGATGATAATGATAATAATAATAATAATAATAATAATAATAATGATAATAACAATAATGATAATAATAATGTGTATACATTATACTGACATATATAAACAGACATATTTCATCAAATGTAACACCAATATAACCACGTTATATTGGAGCTCTGGTGTGCACTCCTCGTGAACGGAGCCAAAAACAGACCCAGACCCAGACCACACCCAGACATAAACCAGACCAGACCAGACCCAGACCTAGACACAGACTCAGACAGACCTAGACCCACACCCAAACCCAAACCCACACCCACACCCAAACCCACACCCAAACCCAAACCCACACCCACACCCACACCCACACCCAAACCCAAACCCAAACCCACACCCAAACCCAAACCCACACCCATACCCAAACCACACCCAAACCCACACCCACACCACACCCAAACCCACACCCAGACCAAACCCACACCCACACCCAAACCCACACCCACACCACACCCAAACCCACACCCAGACCAAACCCACACCCAAACCCAAACCCAAACCAAACCCACATCCAGACCAAACCCAAACCCCCCTACACACCCCTTAACTAACTTACCTGCAGAGAAGGAGTGCTAACAAGAAAGCCAGCACAACGGTACCACTCACAACCAGGATGGCAACCACAACCTGGAATCCTTCGCCGCACAGCTGTTCGGTTGGAACCAGTCTGTGAACGATAGACAGGGGGAGGGGGAGAGGGAGGGGGGCTGTTATTAGTGGTGAAAATAAGGGTGTACAGGTGTAATTTACGGTGTCAAGATAATGATGGCTATGTTTTTAATAACGTTAATAATGTTGCAATTTATATTTTAGTTAGAGAAATGCAATAATGATATTGGAATTATGATGATTACAAGAAATGATGCGATAGTGATATTTATTGATGTATTCATTATCATATTTGTTATTATCCTCTTAAAAGAAATATTGTTATCATAAGGATGATAATGATGTTTATAATAATAATGATAATCATCATCATCATCATTATCATTATAATGACGACCATTATTATGATTAACTTTATTATCAATATCCTAATTATAATCAATATTATTATCATTATTGTCATTATCAGTATCATCATAATCATTACTATTATTGTTAATAGCATTGTTATTATTACAAATATCATTATTGTTATTACTATCATTATCATTATAATCACTATCATTCTTATTATCATTGTTATCACCACTATCATTATCATCACTAATATTATAATTGTTATCATAATTATTTAATCGGACGCGGGGCTGAAGTAACAGCACAAGGTTTATCGATAACTTTTTTATATTCTATATGTTATCTTACCTGTCATAAATTGTCTATCTATTCACTTATCAATTTATCTGTTCACTTATTTATTTATCTTTTCCAGTCTAATCATTTATATATAATCATTGTGTAATACATTACCGTGGCACCTAACTCTTAAACGTATTTATTTTTTCTTTTTTATTTTTTTATTTTTTTTTATTATTATTATTTTTAGATGTATATGGTTCAAAATGTTTAATTATCAAGGAATCAATTACTAGGCCTATACGACTCACCTGATTATTCCCATACTTGAATATCATAACTATATATATAAAACCCACACCCACACCCACACCCACACCCAAACCCAAACCCACACCCACACCCACACCCACACCCAAACCCACACCCACACCCAAACCCACACCCACACCCAAACCCAAACCCAAACCCAAACCCAAACCCAACCCACACCCACACCCACACCCAAACCCACACCCAAACCCACACCCAAACCCAAACCAAACCCACACCCAAACCCAAACCCAAACCCAAACCCACACCCAAACCCACACCCAAACCCAAACCCAAACCCAAACCAAACCCACACCCAAACCCACACCCAAACCCAAACCCACACCCAAACCCACACCCAAACCCAAACCCAAACCAAACCCACACCCAAACCCAAACCCAAACCCAAACCAAACCCAAACCCAAACCCACACCCAAACCCAAACCCACACCCAAACCCAAAACCCAAACCCACACCCAAACCCAAACCCAAACCCAAACCCAAACCCAACCCAAACCCAAACCCAAACCCACACCCAAACCCAAACCCAAACCCACACCCAAACCCAAACCCACACCCAAACCCACACCCAAACCCAAACCAAACCCACACCCAAACCCAAACCCAAACCAAACCCAAACCCAAACCAAACCCACACCCAAACCCACACCCACACCCACACCCACACCCAAACCCACACCCACACCCAAACCCACACCCACACCCAAACCCAAACCCACACCCAAACCCAAACCCACACCCAAACCCACACCCAAACCCACACCCAAACCCACACCCACACCCACACCCACACCCAAACCCACACCCACACCCACACCCAAACCCAAACCCACACCCAAACCCACACCCAAACCCAAACCAAACCCAAACCCACACCCAAACCCACACCCAAACCCAAACCCAAACCCAAACCAAACCCACACCCAAACCCACACCCAAACCCAGACCAAACCCAAACCCACACCCAAACCCAAACCAAACCCAAACCAAACCCAAACCCACACCCAAACCCACACCCAAACCCAGACCAAACCCAAACCCACACCCAAACCCAAACCAAACCCAAACCAAACCCAAACCCAAACCCAAACCAAACCCACACCCACACCCAAACCCACACCCAAACCCACACCCACACCCAAACCCACACCCAAACCCAACCCCAAACCAAACCCAAACCCAAACCCACACCCAAACCCACACCCAAACCAAACCCAAACCCACACCCAAACCCACACCCACACCCAAACCCACACCCAAACCCACACCCAAAAACCCACACCCAAACCAAACCCAAACCCACACCCAAACCCACACCCAAACCCAAACCCACACCCAAACCCAACCCAAACCCACACCCAAACCCACACCCAAACCCACACCCACACCCAAACCCACACCACACCCAAACCCACACCCAAACCCAAACCCACACCCAAACCCACACCCAAACCCACACCCAAACCCACACCCAAACCCAGACCAAACCCAAACCCACACCCAAACCCACACCCAAACCCACACCCAAACCCACACCCAAACCAAACCCAAACCCACACCCAAACCCACACCTACACCCATACCCAAACCCAAACCCACATTCAAACTTACACCCACACCCAAACCCAAACCCACACCCACACCCAAACCCACACCCACGCCCACGCCCACGCCCAGCCTTTTAGCACTTACCTTGAGTCGCGTATTGTAGGCAGCCTCGCCTCGATTGGTCACCGTAAAGGTCACCACAATGGACTCCTCTCCCATTAGTCGGTAGTCGTTCTTTCTGTTGAATGAGAAACGGGCGGTTGGATCAGCTGTGGAGGGTGGAGGGGGAGTGGGAGAGTGGGAGGGAGGGAGGGGGAGAGGGAGGGGAGCGAAAGGAAGGGTAGGGTGGAAGAGAGTGAAATAGGGAGGGAGGGAGGGAAAGGGAGAAACCCACACCACACCCAAACCCACACCCAAACCCACACCCAAACCCAGACCAAACCCAAACCCACACCCAAACCCACACCCAAACCCACACCCACATCCAAACCCACACCCACACCCACACCAAACCCAAACCCACACCCACACCCACACCCACGCCCACGCCCAAACCCACACCCAAACCCACACCCAAACCCAAACCCACACCCAAACCCAAACCCACACCCACACCAAACCCAAACCCACACCCAAACCCAAACCCACACCCAAACCCAAACCCGCACCCAAACCAAACCCACACCCACACCAAACCCAAACCCAAACCCAAACCCACACCCAAACCCACACCCAAACCCAAACCCGCACCCACACCCAAACCCACACCCAAACCCAAACCCAAACCCACACCCAAACCCAAACCCGCACCCAAACCAAACCCACACCCAAACCCACACCCAAACCCACGCCCACGCCCACGCCCAGCCTTTTAGCACTTACCTTGAGTCGCGTATTGTAGGCAGCTTCGCCTCGATTGGTCACCGTAAAGGTCACCACAATGGACTCCTCTCCCATCAGCCGGTAGTCGTTCTTTCTGTTGAATGTGAAACGTGCGAGAGGATCAGCTATGGATGGGGGGTGGGTGGAGGGGGAGGGAGCGTGGGAGGGGGAGGGGAGAGTGGGTGGGAGGGAGGGAGAGGGGAGGGTGGAATGGAGGGAGGGAGGGTGGGTGCGGGAGAGTGGGTGGGAGGGGGAGGGAGGGAGGGGAGAGTGGGTGGGAGGGGGGGGGTGCGGGAGGGTCAGGTGTGGAGGGGGGGAGGCAGGGAGGGAGGGGGAGGGTGGAGGGGGTGGGAGGGACGGAGGGAGGGGAGAGTGGGTGGGTGAGGGAGGGAGGAGGGGGAGGGGAGAGTAGGTGGGTGGGTGGGAGGGGGGTGCGGGAGGATCAAGTCTGGGGGGGGGGGGGGGGGGGGGTTGATCTTAGTGAATACACTTTTATTGATGCTGTGGATGGATAGATGGATGGATGGGTGGATGGATGGAGAGGGGAGGGAAAGGGATGGGGGATGGGAGGGAGAGGGGAAGGGAGTGGGGGAGGAAGGAGGGAGGGAGGGAAAGGGAGGGGGGAGAGGGAGAGAGAGATAGAAAGATAAAGAGAGAGAGAGAGAGAGAAGGAGAGAGACAGAGAAAGAGAGAGAACAGAGACAAAGACAGATAAAAAGCCAGAAAGACAAACAGACAAAAATACAAAGGTATAAACAGATAAAGTAAATAAAGATTTACACTCAAATCTTCCACCCCCCCCCCCAAAAAAAAAAAAAAAAAAAAAAAAAAACACAGGGACTTACAGAGCATACTCCAACGTCAAATCACTCTGGCATTCTGTCACGGTTCCGCCCTCACAGTGCACGAGAATGGGCAGTTCTCCGGTCAAAGATCGTGTCTCATTTACATCCAAGGTCGCCTGGAGAGAGAAAGAGAGAGAGAGAGAGAGATGGAGAAAGTCATATGGGTTTTCAATATCATAAAGATTCTCCTGTGTGGCTGTGATGGCTTGGTTTGCGATTCTGAGAGGAAGGTGGTGTGTTTTGAAAAAAAAGAGTTAATAGGTTATTTATGTGTTCCCTTCAAGTGAAAAGATATTAAGTTTGAATTTTCTTATAAATGTCAATAAACATCAGTTTGGCCCTTTTTTTTCTTTTTTCCTTTTTTTGGCAACAGAGATGTTTGAATTATCTGATATTTTATGTTAGGTAAGAAGTATCATGTAATTTACTAAAAAAATGGTTAAAGTCGGGGTTGAGAAAAAATAATCATCAAACAAATAAACAAACTAATTTATTTATAACACTATATCAAAGTCAAGGCCTATATCTAATTCATTACTATTTTAAATGTATCATTATCTAATTATAACCATCCAGTATGTATAACTAGACCAAATGACCCAATAAAAGAAATGTCAAACTTGGATAGTACAAACTCCATAATATAAATAGATAGGTAAATTTTATGAATATATATCCATGTGCTATTGCAATATTCCATATAATATAGTAACTTCACGTTATCTGATTCTATATTAGCCAATATTATCGAAGCTAATTAGCACAAAACAATATTGTGATTGTAGGGGACTAATAAATCACGGGATACTTCTAGAATATTCATTGATATCGATACAGGTATCTTCAATCAATTGTAATTTCAACTACAAAAAAGGAAACAATTTTTGGGAATACACTAAATAAATGTATAAATATATACTTACAGACTGCTGTGCTTCGTTCGTCAAGGCAACTTCTGCTCGCACATAAAAGGACTCGATTTGTTCCTTGATGTTCTTCTGTTCGTGGAAATTCAATAAGATAATGTCAGTCAGTCGATTCTCGCTTATCTTATCTTTATGATCTCATAAATGAGTCAAATATTGCCGAGGCTTCTGAGAATGAAGGCTCATCTGATGAAATATGTATGTATGCAGTTGGCTTCGTATGAAAAGCGGATATGCATTTTATAGTCGGTTGGGGTTGGCGGTTGGTACCCCTGACATGAGGTGTATCGTAGTATATAGTAAATGGTTATGGATGAAGGTAGAAGTGATTGGTGATTGTTTTTCTTTTTCTTTCTCTTTGTCCCTCTCTCTCTCTCTCTCTCTCTCTCTCTCTCTCTCTCTCTCTCTCTCTCTCTCTCTCTCTCTCTCTCTCTCTCTCTCTCTCTCTCTCTCTCTCTCTCTCTCTCTCTCTCTCTCTCTCTCTCTCTCTCTCTCTCTCTCTCTCTCTCTCTCTCTCTCTCTCTCTCTCTCTCTCTCTCCCTCCCTCTCCCTCTCTTTCAAACCAAGATGCAGTTTGTAAACAGCCTTATTTCGCCAATTTAAGCAAAGGTGGAGGATTGTTAGCCTTTGCCAGAGCATCAGCAGGTCCGCGCGGAGGCCGTAGCGAACGTAGGAACACTAAATGATAGCAATGTTGTGACAATTGTGATCTTAAATGTCATCACACTCTAAAGACTAATACCTGTGACATTTATCCTCTCTGAAAATATCTGAAAGGTAAACAGA
>BOPN01000411.1:425000-430000 GCA_017312705.2 Penaeus japonicus | reverse complement strand
GTAAAATACCTGAGGGCGGCATAGGTTCGACTCCGGTCAGGGAGGTATGTTTTATACATATATATATATATATATATATATATATATATATATATATATATATATATATATTCATTCATTTATTTATGGTGCATGTGTGTACAAAACTATAGGATCTACGCTTTGGTTTCAGACTGGATCCTGTTAAAATAACAAATCATGAATACTAGGTTAAAAAAAAATGGAAATTGACGCAGAAACACGAAAGAATATATATAACGCATATATTTTTCCCACAGAAATCAACACTAGATTTTTTTTTTATATAACTTAACTCACCCAGAGCTTGCTTCGTCTTTGACTTCGGGTTCAAGATGTGATACTGAAAGCACATCTTCATTCGAACGCAAGGGTAGGAACCGTTCAAGCTAGGAGGCGAGCATTTCTCAGCCATAAGGTCCATATTCTCGCTAAAACTCATGTTCCAATGGACTTTCACGACTTCCTTGGTCCTTGAAAGTAAAAAAAAAAATAATAATAATAAAATAAAATAAAAAAAATAAAAATAGTTTTGTAATGTTAAGTAATTTCGATTGGTCGTTCTTTCATTTGTGATTGTTAATTTTATAGATATAACTCTTCTTTTTCTTTTGACTTTGATATATATTTCATCTAGAAATTCAAACTTGAAAAAAGTGATAGATAAAAACACCTAGCGTTTCATTCAATACTTACGAAATAGAAAGTATACTTACACTCATTCTCTATTAATTCCCCGAACACTTACTTGAATACCAAAACTTTATCCGAATCGAACACGCCGATTCCCAGGTCGAAGCCGCGGCCGGTGGCATCGGGTAATTCCTGAGCGATGGCGAATCCGAAGCCTTTGAGCGGACGAACGGACATTTCACTCGCGTCTATTACCTGGGTGTAAAATGTCGTGTTATTTTTGTGTTTTTCCTGATTTTTCTCTTGTTGTTGACGTTATTATCGATTTATTCGTTTTGGTTATGTTTCTTTATTTTCCTTTTATTTGTAAGCTTGTTAAAAAGTACTTGGGTATTACTAGTTGTTTTTAATTAATGGATTGATTTGTAAAGACAAGTATCTCACCGACATAGGATTCAAATACCAATCAATCAATCAGTAACCCAGCTTCCCATCCCAACAAAACAACACACAAGAAACAACAAACCAAAACAAAACAAAACAAAAACAAAAACACAAAAAAACAAAAAAAAATCACGCATCCGAATGCTTGAACGCGTACCTGGCTTGGACTTGCTCCCAGCCCATCCGGCGATCCCTGGTAAATGAAGACTTTTCCTCCGGTTTCCACGAAGGGGGCGCCGACTGCGATGTCTGGGGGGGGGGGGGGGGGAAGGGGACAGGGGGGGTTAGAGTGAGTAATTCTTTCGCCTTCAATTTGTTATTTTTCTAGTGGGTTTTGTTGCAAAACACGACATGAAATAACATGTGTGTATATATATATATACATATATGGATATATTTATATATACATCTATGTATGTATATAATTATATATACATGTGTATATATACAAACATACATACAAACATACATACATACATACATAATTACATACATATATACATATATACATGTATACGAATGTGTATATATATAAATATATATATATATATATACATATATATACGTATATATATATATATATATATATACATACGTATATATATACATATACATACATGTGCGTGTGCGTGTGTATTATACAATTATGTATATATATATGTGCGTATATATCTGTATATAATTACATATATACATATATATACATACATATATATATACATATATACATATAAACACACATGTATATATATAAAAACAAAATAGCAATCTCATACGCACCTTGATAGCCGTCGCCGCCAAGGTCTCCCACCGAAGCCACGCAACTGCCGAACCGGCTGTAGGATTCGTGTCCGATTCGTAGCGGCGAGTTCTTCTCCAGCTTCATCTGAAAAGGGAGTTCGTGATGACTACCAATTCCCTCGTTTCCGCCCACCCGTTTCCGCCCACCCGTTTCCGCCCACTCGTTTCCGCCCACCCGTTTCCGCCCACTCGTTTCCGCCCACCCGTTTCCGCCCACCCGTTTCCGCCCACTCGTTTCCGCCCACCCGTTTCCGCCCACTCGTTTCCGCCCACTCGTTTCCGCCCACTCGTTTCCGCCCACCCGTTTTCGGGAAAGGGCGCGCTGATACTTAGGTCTTGCTTTTTTGTTGTTTTTTTTTCTTCTTCTTTTTGGTTTTGGAGGTAGATTTCGGAATGGTGGGTGGGTGGGAGGGAGGGAGGGAGGGAGGGAGGGAGGTTGGGTGGGTGGGTGGGTGGGGAGAGAGAGGGTTGGTGGGTGGGTGGGTGGGTGACTGGGTGGGTGGGAGGGAGGGAGGGTGGGTGGGTGGGTGACTGGGTGGGTGGGTGGGTGGGTGGGTGGGTGGGAGGGGGAGAGGGAGGGAGGGAAGGGAGGGGGAAAGAATGAGAGGATGGAGAAAGGGAAGGGGAGAAGAAGGGGTGAAGTAGAGAGCAAAAGAAAAAAGGGCCAACCATACAGGGAAAAAAAGATAAAAACACACAGAGACACACAGAGACCAAAAGAGAGAAAACAAATACAAAAAGAGAAAGAAAGAGAAACATATCAACAATCAAAGACTCTGCCCTCCCAAAAAAAGTCTACGCACCCACCCGCCTCATTTCACCACCGCACTCTCACCTCTGCTTCCATGCTTCCGTCGCCTCCAGAAGGAAACACATTCTGCATGTACACGAACACGGCGCCCTGGTCGTGATGGGTTTCGTTGTGGTACAAGGGCGCCCCTACCACCAGGTCGTCCAGCCCATCCCCGTTCACGTCAGCTGTCGCCAGGGAGTAGCCGAAGTAGGAAAACATGCTGTCCTTTGAGGCTTCGAAGCTATTCGACTGGAATCACGGAATGTATTAGGTCATGAGGATGGCGGTGGGTCATGAGGATGGCGGTGGGTCATGAGGATGGCGGTGGGTCATGAGGAATGATTTAGGTCATGAGGATGGCGGTGGGTCATGAGGGATGTATTAGGCTAGGTCATGAGGATGGTGGTGGTTATGAGGAATGTATTAGGTCATGAGGATGGCGGTGGGTCATGAGGAATGATTTAGGTCATGAGGATGGCGGTGGGTCATGAGGATGGCGGTGGGTCATGAGGATGGCGGTGGGTCATGAGGAATGATTTAGGTCATGAGGAGGGTAGTGGGTCATGAGGGATGTAGTAGGTCATGAGGATGGTGGTGGTCATGAGGAATGTATTAGGGCATGAGGAATGCTTTGGGTTGTGAGGAATGTATTAGGTCATGAGGATGGCAGTGGGTCATGGGCAAAGTAGTGGGTTATGAGGAATGTATTAGGTCATGAGGATGGCAGTGGGTCATGAGGAAGGCTTCGGGTTGTGGGGGATGCATTATGTCATGAGGAGAACGAGTGTTCATATAATAGTCAGAGGAAGAGGGGGGTGGAGATATGTAGAGAGAGCGAGAAAGCAAAAGAGAGGGAGAGGGAAAGAGTTAAAGAGAGAAAGGGAGTTAGAGAGAGAAATCGAGAGAGAGAGAGAAAAGAAATTAAAGAGAGAGAGAAATCGAGAGAGAGAGAGAGAGAAAGTGAGTTAAAGAGAGAGAGAGAAAAAACAAATCGAGAGAAAGAGAGAGAGAGAGAGAGAGAGAGAAAGCAAACACTCAAATAAAAAGGGGTTCACAGCTAAAGAGAGCAAAACAAAGAAAAAGACAGCTATGCAAAAAGAAAAGAAAAGAAATTACAACAAACCTCGTTCACTGGTGGCTTAATGGTGCCAATCACCTTCAGCTTATCTTGGTCATGTACGAGGATCAGAACTATAGGACCAAACACGCTGTCCTATGTCGAAGAAAAACACACGAAAAGATTTTTATAAATACGAAATGAAATTATAAAGAAGACTAAAAAATATGATAGTATTATCTTCTTCTTTTTTTGTATTAAGGAAAACGAAATAAATTTTTAAAAATAAGAAATTATGATAGTATTATAATTTTTTGGTTATTGTATTAGGAAAATACGAAATTATTTTTTTTAAAGACTAAAAATTATGATAGCATTATTATTTTTTTGTTTGTTATTGTATTAGGAAAAAAACGAAATAAATAAATAAATAAAAATTATGATAGCATTATAATATTTTTTTACTGTATTGTGTTATGTTATGATTGGTAATTATCACTAACGCAAGGGTGCCTCATGTATGTTTTAAATTGCCTTAGTCTAACTATACTTATATACTTATATGGCCAGTAACGAAGAGCTTGTCATATATAATTTTGCATATACTTTTTTCTGTTCATTCGCATGCCACATATGTGCAACATTTGTATCATATGATTTACAAACGATCTGGTTAGAAATTATATTGGGATCACCATCAAAATGAAAATGGAAGAAAATGGTAAGAAGAATACACATCCATCTATGAATACATACTTGCGTGTGTGTGTGTGTGTGTTTGTGTGTGTGTGTGTGTGTGTGTGTGTGTGTGTGTGTGTTTGTGTGTGTGTGTTTGTGTGTATGTGTGTTTTTGTGTATTTGGGTTTGTGTGTGTGTGTGTTTGCGTGCGTGTGTTTATGTGTGTGCGCGTGCATGTGTGTGCATGTGTGTGTGCGCGCGCGTGTACGTGTTTGTGTATGTATAAATGCATGAACACATACATATACATAACCATATAGATCTACCTTCTCCTCCACCCTCAGGTCCTGCGTGGAGACAGGTCGCGGCATTGCAGACACGATTGCAGGTCTGTTATGGTACGTGATGCTGGCAACACTGTAGCCTAAGTAGAGATCGGCGAGAGAATTATACTTCCCGCTTGGACTGCTGTTAAGGTTGACGTCTTCGAAGTCAATCTGCTTTGCTCGTTGGAAAGACTCCTTCTCCGTCAGGGTATCTTTGCCGATGTCCCAGACGTCACCTGGTGTTGCATTG
>BOPN01000411.1:402500-405000 GCA_017312705.2 Penaeus japonicus | reverse complement strand
ACCATAAAAATAACAATGTACACTGGAGGAGTTCTCGAATTGAAGGAAAATTCATCAACGAAAACGTGGTCTTTACAATGGCCTCCTTGGGCGTAAAACTGATACAAATATCTGGGCTTAAAACTTAAGAAAGATATATGAACAAACGTCAAATTGCTAACATTTCCAATATTCCCTCAACACATCATTTTGCAAAACTCCCTGCTTTGCTAGACCTCAGAGTCAACACTCGTGTAACCAAGAAGCTATATTACATCTGACATCCAATGATGAGGGCCTACCATACGTCCTCGGTAGTATAATCTCTCCAGTGAATGACATTAAAGTATTCAGTCTCTTTGTGTCTGTACCGCAATATCAAATCCTTAAACTTTACGTTCTGTACAAAAGACAATACCTTTCGAAAAATATTACAAAATAATATTCAATGTATCAATTACATAATGAGATAAATAAGTCGGCTAACAAAACAAAACTATAAATAGAGATATGCAAAGAGTGGAATAAAAACATCACAGGCACTACCTGTTTCCTCACTCCTACTACAATCAGATGCTTGTGTGCATCGAGTGAGGCGAAGAGGGAAAGATGACGATGATAAAAAATAAAGATAAAAATTTGAATAAACAGAGCTGTGTGAAACCGATCGTATTCACTCGCCAGGCTTCTTCACATGTAACGGTCCTGAAAAGAAACGGATTCCAATCAACAGCCGGAAACAGGGTTTTCTCTCTAACACACACACAAATGCAACTCTACACACAGATTTGATTAATTACCGATGAGGAAATCTATAGTTTACACTTATGAGGTCCTTCTAATCAAATCCCATATCTCTGAAAGTACATTTACTTCCTCGTGCTCCAGTGAGTATTCACACACAATAAACATGACTGTGGGATAAACAGACTTGCATTTTACAATGTAGGTTGTCAGTGATTAAGAACTGGCAGACTCTCTAAAAAGGGAATTATGCAATGAGTGATATTCAGCTCGACAGTTGTGAACGGCAAATTAAAATAAAACATGAAAGAGGCACACTTCGCAAAAACAAACAAAATCTCAAAAAAGGTCTTTTTCGTGTAACACAGTTTCCCAAAAAGTTGTGCTAAATCATGCATAAAACATTAACAGGTCTGCATGAAACAATTACGATGAGGGGAAAAAAGGCACAAAGAAGTAACCTAATCTTATAAACATTTTCAACTAGACTCAACAGGTATTAAATAAAGGAAAATAATATGGAGCTTGGGTCATATGGAGTAAACTGGAACAACATATTCAAAACAGCAGGTTTTCCAAACATGAATAACAGTACACAAATGTGCTTCAAATTCACATAAAATGCAGTGTGAAGCTTCGTCATACAGACATAAGGACCGGCAACAACCAAGAAGTGAAAACGGCATGCAACAAACTTCATAAAATTGATTTTCACCATATGCACTACTCCATACTTACTATACTATGTGTTTCATCATTTTCTCTGGTGAGTAAAGAAGAAATGATAAATGGTTAGTTCACTAAAGGCTCAATAAAAAAAAGAGAGAAAAGAAAAAAGCTATATGAACCCGTACATATAAATTCTACACATTTACATTAGGTAGTAGATTCTTCAAAAAGTCATTCAAACAAGCACATAGGAGACTAGTTTAGAGTGATGCATCTCTATATAAACAGAGCTCAAGTGGGTTATTGTTGAAGAAAATTTAGGCTGAATATACTATTATAGCCTCTCTTATTAAAAGTAAATAAATGAGTAGCAATACATTAAAAGACAGACAAAGCTTATTTACTGCAAAAGGAACAAAAGCGAGAAATCCAGAGTAGATGTTAAGCCTACTGGTCAAACAAGAGAGATCATTAAATGCTCTTTATCAAATGCCAGGTGTTATCATGGTGTTAGTCCCCCACCTCGGGATTCATTGCACAAGTCACCCTTTATCCCCCCAGAGGTAACAGGAGCTATAGACATAAAGAGAGAAGTTAAAAAAAAGATAATAAAATAGAAATAGTAATCAAAAGAAAGACATAAAGTAAAAGACAAAAGAAGAAAAGACAACTAGGAGTAAATAAGTACTAAGTAAGTATAAGCCCCAGAGACAGGATTCTCATCGGCTAAGGATACAGAAAGCCAAGCCGTGGGAGACTCTCAAAAAACGTCACACCATCGTTAGTACCTGGAGGGAGGATATCATGTTGTTTGCCAGGTTACCCAGCCGACCTGCCACCTTGGTCACCCCCTGTCGCACTGATTCACGGACTTCATCCAAGTCTGGGGCCTGGGAAGGGGGAAGGACAGGCAGATGTAATCCCTCGTCACTTTTTCACGCATGTGGACACACTAACCTCCTCTTTTTTTTTCTTTCTTTTTTTTTTTTTTTTTTTCTTTTTTGCTGTCATAACAATTTGTAAAGTTTGGTGGAGTGCTTTTTCTTTTTTGAGAATTTAAAGTAGCCCAAAAGTGTCTTCTTGTTCAAAATGTCATTCGGACTTCTGA
>BOPN01000411.1:395000-400000 GCA_017312705.2 Penaeus japonicus | reverse complement strand
ATTCGTTTTCCCATGATGATGAGGAAGTCATTGAGGACTTGTTGCCTAAGAGGTCATCAATGCCAGACCCTTTCCCTCCAGCAAAACCGAAGTTATTTCTGTCCTCGAAAGGGCTGTCGTGATACCTGGGAGAAACATTTTTAAAGTGGTCACAAGTGAATTCATCAACAAGACATCATAATGTATGAAACAAACACAGATTAATATATATAATGATTCTTTCCATCCCTCCTCTTTTTATAAACAGTCATAACATCCAATACCCAAAAGGCCCTCTTGGTCCGAGCCACTGAATCTTCCTTACTTTGGTGGTCCTGATGAAAACCTTATTATGGTCTCAAAGTCTTCCTCTATGTCGTCGTCGCGGAAGTTGTTGTTGTTACTTCTGCTCGACTTGGCTCCAACTGGTGTCTCCTGTTCTATGGTCTTCATTTCTCCAAACATGCTGTGTGATGCTCCGCTAAACGTAAAAAATTAATATATATATCGACTTTCCATCATTATCATTTTATCTTCATTATAATTACATAACAGATGCATAACCCTTGTCTATGATGAGCTGAAGAGAGTTATTGGCAATCTTATTGGCTTATTAATCTTTTAGAGAAGCTATGCTCTTTCTTTAAATTTTGTAATCGGGAATACAAAAAGGCGCACAAGTTTTTACCTCCGAGCTCCGAGCCCCATACCAAGCCGTTCTGCCTGTTGTGCTTTTTTGGGATCCACTCTCATCATTCGCTCTTCCTCTCGTTTGCCGGCAATGCTCATGTCTTCATAAGCGCGTTCTAAACTTTGTAACTGTGTGGCAGATATCAGAGAGAAATGTTAAAGCAGGGACGCAGCTCTGAACTCAGGTTAAGCTAAGGTATTTCCTGTTACGATCAGTATGGTGTATTTCCTGTTACGATCATTATGGTGTATTTCCTGTTACGATCATTATGGTGTATTTCCTGTTACGATCATTATGGTGTATTTCCTGTTATGATCATTATGGTGTATTTCCTGTTACGATCAGTATGGTGTATTTCCTGTTACATTTAATAAATCTGTTATTTATTGTACCAATCATATAGATGAAGAATGGTATTCTTTTTTAAAGAATAATAATCAATGTACCACTAATGGTATATTTGGCAGTTAATGTGTTTACAAAATTAAGAAAAAAATATGAGAAAGACATCAGAAATCCTACCATGAAACAAATCAAATCATTACCTTCATCACTATCATTCATATTACCATTATCCTTATTAGAAATATTACTTCATCATTGTCTTTATCATCATCACCATCATCATCATCATACACAACAAAAAAATGATCACATACCGATTGTTGTTGCTCTTCCTTTGATAGTTCCGTGGCTTTGGCTTCTTGTCTGAGCTGGTCATTGCGGGCAGCTTCCTTCTCAATGGCTGAGAAATCCTTTTTCACGCGCTGGGCTCCGAGACCCCCACCTTTCTTGGCTCCCAGCTGTCGTAGGTTTGGTGAGAGAGAGGGTTTAGTGGATTCCGGGAAATTATGTCCGTAAAGAGAGAGAAAAATTACTCTTATCGCATATACATA
This sequence comes from Penaeus japonicus, assembly GCA_017312705.2. Lineage (NCBI taxonomy): Eukaryota > Metazoa > Arthropoda > Malacostraca > Decapoda > Penaeidae > Penaeus > Penaeus japonicus. Next base: position 398,434 of record BOPN01000411.1, on the reverse strand, counting down.
ATCTGGATACATAGACATGGTGCTCTCTCACAGTCGGTGAAGTAAAACTGGAAGCCGTGAACTTGTGCAATGTAAGTGGATCTATTTTCTTTGGAATGTTGAGAATAGTTAAACAAAAAGCAGAAAAATCATTCAAAATTAACTAAAACCTGAAAGGAACCATATCACAACTCTACCCACATGAAAACGAAAGCAAAGTGGAAGAACCACAAATGCAGACACAAGTACTACATTGACCTTTATAAACAATGAAATTACTTTTGCTGCAAAAAGCAATACTCATGTTAAATATCACCAAATATCAACAGACAAGAAAACACGTTGATTTCACTTTCCAAAGCACTGTGTTTCATTATTTTATGGCTTGAAATGAAACCCAACTACTCATGGAAAACAACAAACTGTGCTGCGTAAAGTCAGACTGTATATACTCCTCAGCTGAAGATAAGTGAGATGTGAACCCTCCAAGTCTGTTTTATCGTCTAAAGAGGAGTCTAGTCTAACCTAAACATCACCATCTTTTGTTTCCTGTGGCAGTGTTTCATATAACCTTCGTATAAGTGTGTCTGCATTTATGGTAGGACTTCGTATCACTGTTTTTAAGAACCCCAATAAGACTGTGCATGCTTCAATCACACTTTCACCCAAGAAACTACCTTTAAAGTAGAACCACTGGCTTCTACCTGTTATAGAAATTATAGTGTTAATTCATTAAAATAAAATAATAGTAAATTTGAAGGATCCTCTAGAAATCAAAATCAAGAAATAAAGTATCACAACAAAATCAAAAGCTTTTCATTCAAATGCTCTAAAGCCATTGGACATTAACAATAAATAAAATCATTTAAGTTCACAATCTTGTAGACAGTGAAAGAACAGTAAATTTCTTCTTCTGAATTCTTAGCATTTCATTTAGTTTATCAAAAATTTATGTATATAAAACAAGACACCCCCTCCCATTCTTAATCTAAAAGCAAGCAATGCACAATGCCTCGAGCAATGTCCATGAGATGCAATTTATCTGAAAGACTCAAACGGGAGGTCGCATTTCGCACTACTCACTTTGGAAGCCGGTTTCCGCTGGCCAATGGTCGATTTATGCGGCTGGGATGCCAGCTTCTGGGCATCGGTGGCGGTCATGTTGAGAGCCATCTCTACATTAGGAGCACCGTCAGAAGCATCATTCGTCCCATTACTTGTGCTGATGTCCTGATGACGGAAGCGAGGAGAGTTATGCCAAGTGCGGGAGATGGAAGTGGTGGGAGAGACTTGAGGAAAATTGATAATATTGTTGGGAAGAAAGAGAACACTCTAGGCAGGGGCAGATGGAATAAAGCAGAGTGTTTGAGGACTAATGTGTGGTTTGTCAACACAGTTAATGGAGAGAAAAATTGCATGGAGACAGATGTGCTGTATCTGTTAATAAAGCACCGGGTCAGAACGCCTATAACTGACATCAAACAACATTTTCCTGCCCCTTGACAATAAATTTATGAAACTGCTAACACAAAAGCATAATCTTTTCTTGTGCCAAAATTTACAGTATGGTAAGCATCACAAATCTATATTCACTACAGAAGCTGCCTATTCATGTGAAAAAATTGAAAGACTTCCATTTGATATCTTGAATTTCTATTTACAACATCAATCAACTTGAACAAGCATATATAGTAAAAAAAAAAAAAAGATATATGAAAGAATCACTGATAATGAGCAAATTTTCAACAATAACCATGCACTAACATATAAACATTACATACACACATCACAAAGAAATAAATAGAAAATGTTTTCAATACAAAATCAGAGACAAAACCTTGTTTGATGTCCTACTATGCAATAGATCTGGATATCTCATATTCAGATTGAAAGAGCACTGCTGTTTTGTAAAGCAAGATGTGTAGATTATTTCTAGATATTTATCTATCCAGCTAAATCATGAATATTTTATGTCTTCTTAGTAAGCACTGTTCAATTAACTTGCAAAAGCCTTACATCTGAAGCCTTATAAAAAAAATCTTCTAGTTGTTTAACGAAGACAACTTCTTTGTCGGTTACATGTTAGTACACTTTTAGGAAGTTCGTAGATGTATTTGTATTGAGATTTAGAATACGTATTAAAAGCCTCTGCAATGAGCAAGAGCGTGAAAACATACGTATCTTGGCGTTTGGGTATAAACTGACATGAAGCACGAGCAATCGAAACAAACGACAGTAAAAAAGATAAATGACTAAACAATAAGTTTAAACAAGGACTTCTAAATAATCATGCCGAGAGATCTAGCAGAGCCAAGACATCCCAAACCTATCTCAGAGAGTAGCTAGAAGACTTACAAAACTGAGAGGCAATACAAACAAAGTCAGAAATGTGCGCGTAACTGCAGCTCAGTCACGCGCACGGCCTGGGTACCTTAGACTGACACAAGGGTTGGAATGGCACAGGGTCAGCAGTGACTAAGTTGGCATGCTCCTCAAAGAAATCAACCTCCTTCTTCTCCCCCTGGGGTGCTGCTTCTGTGTGCCCTGAGTCAATGTTGACCTGAGGAGAAGTTAAGGAGATGAGAAGGGCTGGAGATGAAAGCAATGTTCTAGCCTGTGGGGGGATCCATTAGCTAAAGCCAGGACACATTGCAGGTTAAATTAAGCAAACCACACGTGCTCAAAGAGGAAGGTTAAACGTTGTAGGTGGACCCGACGTGGTATTTCTCCTGGTTTGATTTCACACACAGGCGCACACAAAAATGAAGAAATTGAACCTAGTCTCATTCCCAATTCTTATCTTATTCATTTCAGCCTTATATATGCACCGGCTTTGGCCTGGAAGCTATTCCTGTAAAAAAGAGTCAATTTCATACATATCCATGATGTGTCAGTGCATTGTCTGTTCCTCTTAAGTATCCTTGATATAAAATGTCATCACTCTCAATTTGGTTACCACGTCACACCACAGGCACAGTACAATAATTCACCTCTAAGTGTCAGTTGTATGTCTGTACTGCAAAAACGTATGCCATTGCCAACAATAATTTAAATATTTCATAAGCAGAGGATGAGTTCTGTAGTGTGGCATTCAGACAGTTTGATTAGGTTTGCGTACAGAAATAAATAAACAATAACAACTACATCATAATTACTTTCCAGACCAAATATCCCAAAACAATTTTTAGATAATTCTAAAATGCTGAAAAAAATCCTATTCATCATGACATAACAAGAGTAGCCAGGTTGCCTTCATTTTCTCTATTCTTCAAAGCCCACACTTGCATACTCATCCTCTTCCTCTTCATCCCTAATTATGGTAATCACTGGCAGTTCCATGTCTGACTATAACATCTACGAGATTACTGTCAAACTGACGTGAGTGCGTAGTCATAACTGATGCGTCACGGATTTTTCCGAAACTGAAAAGATATTGACGAGAGAGAGAGAGGGAG
>BOPN01000411.1:380000-387500 GCA_017312705.2 Penaeus japonicus | reverse complement strand
TCTTTCGAGGTGCAATTGTGTTGGTTGAAGTAGGTTCTCTGTGGATGATGGAAAATGGTTAATTAACTTGTGAATGGTTATTTTCCTTTGCTGCTTTCTTCTATGAACATATGCTTAGAACTTAAGGAAGAGTGTGTGAGAAAGACTGGGACGTGATTCTCTTTGAATAAGAAAACTAAATCAGAAAATCATTTAATAAATAAATATAAATTAACTATATTGCTTTCTCCCATGGATATATGCACAAACCACTACAGCACAAATACAAGAGGATAACAATTAGTCCTCATTAGCATGAACTATTTACCTTAGCATAAAAAAAAGTAATAAAAATTTCCAATAAAATCGATCATTAATATATTGATTTTAAAAATCCTGAAAAAAGTTACATCCACTACAAACATTCGACCACCAATAAAATTTCACAGTCCCATAAATCTAATCACACCTACCGCATTGGCATTGCCTCCAAGCTGCATACTTCGCAGCTGGATCCATGTCCAGTTGGTGTCTAGTTGCGTGGATCTAACGAACGTCAGATGCACCCCTAAGCTACGGTGCACTGCCGAGCAATCGATGCAAATGAACACCCCGTACGTTACAGTGGCCCACGTTGGATTCTTTGCATCGCAATCGAAGCATGTCTGAAAAAAAAGAGATAAAAAGGACTTAATAACAAATGATATCAGATACCCTCCTTGTCACATATCAAAAAATCACAAATCAAGATTAAGAAGGAACGATACAGAAACACCTTCCATCATAAATATTGAATAAAATATATAAAAATTAATTCAAAACAATTAATATGCTTAGCATTGGTATCTACTCTAGGGATATCAGAAAGGCATGAATAGGTTTTCTTCATCAAATGCATTCAAGTTATCTTATCTAAAGCTTCAAAACAAATAATCCCAACTTCTTTTTAATGTAATCTATTTAAAGAATTAAAAAGAAGAGAGAGAGAGAGAGAGAGAGAGAGAGAGAGAGAGAGAGAGAGAGAGAGAGAGAGAGAGAGAGAGAGAGAGAGAGAGAGAGAGAGAGAGAGAGAGAGAGAGAGAGAGAGAGAGAGAGAGAGAGAGAGAGAGAGAGAGAGAGAGAGAGAGAGAGAGAGAGAGAGAGAGAGAGAGAGAGAGAGAGAGAGAGAGATAGAGAGATAGAGAGATAGAGAGATAGAGAGATAGAGAGATAGAGAGATAGAGAGATAGAGAGATAGAGAGATAGAGAGATAGAGAGATAGAGAGATAGAGAGATAGAGAGATAGAGAGAGAGAGAGAAAAAAAACAGGATCCCAGTTGACACAGTAAATCCCTCTAAAGCCCTAGTTTCACTACTCAGGCTCAGCCACCTCCAGCTGCCCTCGTCTGGTTATATTACAATTACACTTCCAATTAATTAAACTATAACCTATGCCAATTTTGAATAAAACAAATCAATGCAAACGCAGAGATATTTTCCATGCTTAAGACCCTTGTTCGTTTGATATTCCTTTTTTTCATGCACGAATGTGGAAGTCGGAGGCTCTAGGTGGCTCCGAGATCCAACCTAGATATCTGTGAAACTGTGGCTTATCCAGTAGCAGTTGATGAGCAAAGAAGGCTCAAGTAATTTACTGCAAGACCCTAATACACATAAAGCAAAATGACATTGTACTTATTTATGCTTTGCTGGTTGACTGGTTCTTGTATGAAGACCAACTGAATGCTCAGACTTTATTTTGAACAAAGAGGGGATTTGGGTTAAAACAAAACCGTATTAACCCATTCACACCGGGGCTGTTCCGGCTCTGAGTGGTCAGAAGGCCGTGGTTTTCGAACGCATAAGCCTAAGGCCGTGGTTTTCGAACGCATAAGCCTAATGCCTTGGAATTCTCAGGCGTACTAGCCGCGAGCCTGGGTTGTCCGCTCGCTCACCCCAAGCGCTGGCCTTGACCAAATATCTCGTCACCAGCGTCTGACCCAAAAACCATGAAACATGTCAGCACATCAGCCGTCGCGAAAGGGTTAATTGCTTCAGTCTAATGTTTATCATACTCCTTTATCAAACACCTATAGGAGAACTATAGCCTACATGGAAAGTGTCATAAAATTCATAAATATATTTATTCCATATACTGTTTACCAGGCAGGTTAGAGTTTGTCAGGTAATCAATAATGTACAATTTTCTTTGGAAATTTCTGGCACTTACACTATAAATTTTCCTTATACGAGTGTGGCAGGAAAAACGACAATCACTCAAGGCTATCAGTGTTTTACCATGAACTTTAAAGCTGATATACATGCATTTGGAAAAGGTTAATTTCTAACTTTTAAATGAAAGAAATTAATGCTAATCTCTATGAGACACGTGCGTCTTCCATTGCCCGATACAACACCAGTGCTCCAACAAGGGCAATTAGCCTCAACCATATATATTTGGGCAAGATGAGACCATATAGACCTTCTTAGTAATCTAACACCAAATATCATACTCATCCAAGCTCCATCTTGCCAGAATGAACATGGGTGGCTTTGTTGTCAGTTCCCTAAGCAACGGCAGTACAGAGGCCACAGCGATTGCTTGACACCGAACCACTAAAGAGTGATTAATAAGTAATTAAGATTAGAGCTAATTACAAGTGGATCACGACTGACACAGCCAACGTAATCATAAGAAGAAAATCTTATTTAAAAAGCCTGTGCAGTCGCTTCATAATTATTTACCAAAACTTTTATATTTTCTTGTATGTGCATTCCCGAGATTCACAGGGACAAATAAGCAGCATACGTTAGAAGTCCAAAGAATAAATTTCAACGTCATGAATCAAATAAGTAATCAACACCATATATAATGAACATTTCCACTTATCGTCTAAACATCAACTATATAAAATAAAAAATTATTTATCAAGACACCAAACTCCCAGAAACAATTACATGGATGCCAAAGCTGAAACTGACACTTGAATGCCACTGAGCATAGTTACTTTATTTTGCGGAATTAAATTCAATCTTATTTCCATTTATGCCTAACTTCACCCACAAGATAAAAAGATATGTGGAATTCCTATATTGATAAAAAGTAACCAATTATTATTATTTCTTCTTCTACTTCTTAATTAGTAGCAATTCTCTATGCCTTGTATCATTTCTCTCTCTTATCCAAAAGCCCTGACTTCCCATGGGTTTTCTACGCCTATTGAACACGACCTTAGAATCACTTGAATCCCGCTTTAATACTAGAAAAAAAAAAAGGTGATGAAACCTGTCAGTGAAAGTGATAGTTGTCATACTAAAGAATGTGTCTTTTTCTTCCCCCTTTTTTTTTCCATTGTTCTTTTATCTACATTTAGGGTTTTCTTTCTTTGAATACTTTGTTTAGACACACCCATTCCACAATACTAAATACATAACCTAGAATGACCTAGATTTTAGTTATGATATCATTCAATACTGACTGACTATACGTAGATATAATTTTTTTTTCTTTTAATTTTCCTACATCCAAAAAATCAATAACCTCTCCTTTCTTAATCCCCGAATTCTCGAAGAAACACGGACAATTAAGAACGAAATAAAGAAAGATAACAAAAAGAGGAAATAAAACACCAAAAAATGACGAAAATGACAAAAATCAAACATATCAAGTCATATTACCACACCAACAGACCACAAAACACAAGGAAAATAATACCCAAGACGACAAACAACCCTCAAAGAACACACACGACAAACCACAAAGAATAAAAGAGAAAGAAAAGAGAGAGAAAAAATAAATAAATATATCTCAACCACCTCGACCCCGTCCTCCAAGACCCGGGTAGCGAGGCGAGGCGACCATCATGTCCTCCTTATCTCCGTCATTTCCCTCATCTCCTTCTCTCCAACAGCCTCCAACAATCCCCCAACATCTCCACCACAATCCCCTCCCTCACCTTATTCGTGGGGACGGCTCGGAGTCGCTTGAAAACGCCCTCAATGTCCTGTTTGCTGGGGCTCTCTTCTGCCATCTTGACTGACGTGTTGTTTTCGGAAGGTGTTTACGTCAGCGAGACTTAGTTCCTCCGGACGCTCACAGGGGGCAGCACTCGCGGCTCGGGAGAGCCCCTCCCCTCCTCCCTCCCTCCTCCCCGATTCCCTACCCCCGGTCCCCCGTCCCTGGTCCCCCGTCCCTGGCTCCCGTCACTGGTCCCTAACCCCGGTCCCCCGTCCCTGGTCCCCCGGCCCTTACTATAGCCCCGTCCCCGGTCCCCCGTCCCTGGTCCCCGTCCCTGGTCCCCCTACCCCTGGTCCCCCTACCCCTGGTCCCCCAATACCCTTTCCCCTGCCCCTTGCCCCTCCCCCGTCCCTCTATCCCAACCCCCGGCCCCCGTCCCCGGCCCCCTACTCCCCCGTCTCCCTCCCCTACTGATTTCAGGACTTTTAGTTGATACATTCATCTTTTTTCTAATTAGTTAAATGTTTGTGTTTATGGGTATTGAAGGATCTTGTTTTTGTTTTTTTTGTTATACTCGTTTTATTCGTGTGTCTTTGTTATTAGTGTGTGTGGAGATAGAGCGGAGGGAGGGGGGGGGGGGTCCCGACTGCTCAAAAGAGAACAGCATTCGTGTCTATGAATACTAATTCAGAACAAGTAAATATTTATTCATATGTATCTACAATGCTCGAGGAATATAGATCCATAAATAAAATGCACACAAGTTGCACACTTCCCCATCCTTGACAGACTTATCAATATTAATTGTTGCACAGTTTTATAAGGGTTATAATTGCATGTTTTTCCTTGTATATTGAAGGATGTATTATATGACCTATATAATGTATAATGTAATCCTTAAGTTTCGAGAGTTTTATGGCAATCTGGTAATGAATTCTGCAATCTGTGTCTTTATATGTCTGTAATTAATGCTATCGGATTGTTAAATTGAGCAATATTCCTCATGAATTTAAAAAAAAACGTGTTATATATATGCGTATCAAATTACGAATAAGCTTCTCCGTATTCTAGAATTGCCTCACTACTTCTTGCCTAATTATATGCATCTTCTGATGTTACTTCACCCTTAAATCTCTTTAATTCACTTTAATTAATTCAATCAGACTATGAAATGAATAAAACTTGGAGAAATTCATGAAATAGTGAAAAAAACACTTTATTTTCGTATCCACGTGAATAAGTTTAAGTGCAAAAAGTGACACGTGTTTTTTGCATGTCATGTAGTTAGACATTTCACAGCTTTAAGGAGCATTTCCTGTAATTCTAAATATCGTGTTGCAATGATCAGCACATGTTGCATATTATCATTTACTATTTGCAAGTCATTCTTTTCCGCCTTAGGATGATTTTGCTGATATAATTCATATGATGGTGGTGCTGGGGATAATATCTTGATTGTGGTGATGGTGATGATAGTGGGGTATTGTATCAGTCATGGTGATAGAAAATCATTATATATAAAATAGGGTTTACTAAGAGAGGGGAGCCCAATAATGTGATGATGATGATCGTGGTGGTGGTGGTGATGATGATAATGATGGTGGTGGTGGTGGTGATGATGATAATAGCAACAGCATACTCAGAAAAAACATCAATAATGATAATGATACTAATATTGTTGATTGCAATAATGATTATGCTCACATTAACAATAATGACAATCATCACCATCATCACAATTATCATCAGAACAGTATAGTATTAGCATTAAAAACAATAACAAAACATCAGGCAAACTATTCTTGATTGTGAAAACAACAATAATATTATCGAACTATAATTTTCGATCGACCGGCTTGAGATCTAACCACCGAAGAAGATAAAATATATTACAATACTTTGCAGGTTCATGTATGATTTTAACTGCCTACGACTCGATATGGTGTCATGGTTAGCATACATGATAATAATAATGATAAGAAGAAAAAAGCAACGGTAATTATGATAATAAGCGAAAAGAGGTAACAACAGGAATTTCAATAATATTTTTAAAAAATAGCAACGGTGATGACCATAACAAAGACAATAATAAAACACGTAATGCTTTATTAAGTCGATGAAATGATAACGTGCTTAGGAAGTGAAAAATGAAGAACATGGAGATATATATATGGTAACAACCTTTTTTTCCCCCGTACTCATTCGCCCGTCTTGTATCGAGCGAGAAATTTCGATTGTGATTGGTCGTGGATACAGAGGGGGCGTGGTTAATTTCGCCCGGCTTTGTGCCAGTGACTTTTAGTGACGTGGACAATTTTTTCAGATTTTCAGAAGGACAGAGAATTAATTTACAAAAAGGGGATATCCTCCTAACTAAATGAGCGTATTTTTTCCCCTAATTTTGACTGAAAGGGCATTCTTGACATACATTAAAAAAAGGACAGATACTCAGACAAGAACAAATATCCCTCGAGTAAGTCCCTGAGGAAAATAATATAAAATAACTGTACCATAGCTGGCCTTAACGTAACTCACCGAAAACTAACAAATACCATATTCAAAGAGTTTTTTTAAAGGTCGAATAAAAGTGGTCAGTGCTGAACCCTGACACTGATAATCCGGATCACGAAATCAAGATCAAGGTAAAGTCCGCTCCGAGGCCCAGAAAGAAAAGTATTTTCGAACAGATTTTCCTTGTGAGATTCAAGGAAAAAACATTTCCTCAGAGAAACCACGATTGGAGAAATTTCAGAAGTCTAATAGTCCTCTTACTATGAAAATAGCTATGATGATGATGATAATAACGATTATTATCAGAAATGATTATGAGATAGATTAAACATTATAGATATATATATTGACATGTATGGTATTTTATCACAATTTCATTGACAATATCCACAGTGAGAACATAAACCGATATCATAGTTTGATTATCATGGTGATAACAGAAATTAAAATAGATGATGATATAACAATGATGATAGTAATAAAAATATAACCACTTTTAACTAAAATGTCATTTGCTGTCTCTAGATTGAGTAAACGTAGAAAATAAACTCAACATCTAAGAATCAACGAAGTATAAAGATAATAAATAACTTCATTTCAACACGTGAAATAGGCGTGTCCTGTCACCACCCATCACCACATGTCACAGAAAACGGCGCTCACTTAGAAACCCAGACGTGAACGGGAAACTAAAGAAATATCAATATCTGTCATGAATTCTAGATATACTTGCGATGTATCTTATGATTAATGTTATGTAATTACAGTTTTGTCTTTTCAATCATTGCATGTACAGGAAAAGTCGTTTGCAAACCAGAGCAAAGGACACAGCATAAATAAGACGAAGGTGTCTGTTATAGCCATCATCTATATCCGTTTTCTATGAAGAGAAGACGTGGCTGAGCTGAGAGGAATCAATCATTTATTCATATATTTCTCATTTTCTATGAATAGAAGTAACTAATTATATTTCTATGTTTACTCGCCATAGCGAATTGTGAATAAGGATAAAGGCAATGAAGAGGTGGTACTATGCAACATTAAATGAAGAAAAACAAAATATGCAAAATTCT
>BOPN01000411.1:370000-375000 GCA_017312705.2 Penaeus japonicus | reverse complement strand
GCATATGAAGCTTCCTCAGGCTTCACTCTAGGAGTAAAGACTGACAGGAAGCTCGGGTGAAGGTCTTGATGGGTTAGGATGAGAGGTAAGGACTTTTGAACCTACCCAGGATTTTGGAAATCCGGGAGGAAAAAGACTGTCAACGCGTCTCCTTATCATAAAGGAGACCGGAGACGATTGAACTGGAGGGCAGTTAGTGGATGGGGGGATCAGGAATGCATGTGGCATGATGGGGGGAGGGGGGTAGCCTGACAAAGGAACTCAAGTAGTAAAACTGGTGGTTAGACTTCATCCATTAGACGGGGAGAGCAGCAGGACTCTGGGGTATAGGACTTGGGATCGACAAATGTGACAGGGCAGTGGGAGCAGACAAGGATACTGGGTCTGGGCAAGGATGCTGTTTCTGGCAAAGGGCATGGTTAGTGCGTCGCATTCAAGCACTGGGGAAGGAAAGGCAGGGCGACACCTGCCGACGTCGACAATAGGACATTTGACGGACCAGTAGGATGGGGAGCTTAGGATTTCGTTCATAGGGAAGCACACGTCTTGGTGAAAATGCTTTCTTCGAGGAACTGCGTGGCTTGAGACACCCACGAACAGGATTAGTTTTCTCTACGGGGTATTTCAGGTTAATCGGACACGAACATGTTATAAGGACAGGAATGTGAAAAGGGGGAAGCTGGCGTAATGAGATGGGCATTGGAACCTAAGCCTAAAGGGGAGAAAGAATGAACAGCATTATGTACAGAAGCGGGGAGGGGGGGGGGTCACCTATCTAACCGTGATGAGCTTGGTAAGGATAGGGACGAGGGGGAGGATAGGCGCCAGGAGGAGGAGGACGAGCATAGGATCCGTGGGGAGGGGGAGGAGCGTAGGGGCGGGGGTGAGGTGGGTGAGGGTGGGGATGGGAGTGAGCAGGAGGAGGAGGAGGAGGAGGAGGAGGGGGAGGAGGAGCAGATTTGCTGACAGGAGGAGTGGGCTTGAGGTTCTTGGGTGAGCCTTTGGCGGCTGCTGCTTCCTTGGTGCCCTTATCGTGATGGTGGTGGTCGTGTGCGTGCTTGCCATGCTTGTCGTGCTTGGAGTGTGCGAGATTGGCCAGTTCCTTGGCCGAGTGCACTTCGTAGATGTGATGCTCTGGGTCTTGGCCGTACTCGAAGACCAGACTGTGCGGGTAGATCACCACCTGGTCGTCGTCCAGCTTGGGACGCCTCACAGGTAGATGAGCGTAGACGTCATTGGGGCCACCGTCTCCTTCGGGTGCCTTCGCCCTGGGGGAGACACGGGGTTGACGAGCTGGGGTCGAGTATATGGGGTCCAGTACAAGGATATGCTGATGTGACTGGACCCCGTCTAAACCTTTTGCTAATCCTGATACTATGTTACCCTACTTGAAAATGACTGGAAACAAATCTAAAAGTTGATTACTACGATCTTCATTCTACAAAACAACTCTGATGGAGACTTAAAAACAAATTCCGTAATGGAAAGATCTTTTTTAAAATACACTTAAAAAAACAGGCTGAAGAAGTTGAAGAGAGATAATTTAAACAAAGAAAAGAGAAAAATGACCTTAAAGACTAAAATGCAACCTTACTTTTCCTCACACTTCACTCGAAAACAAACCCATACTTAGCCAGCTTAGGAAATCTCCTTTTTTTGTCGGCCAGAATAAGGTTCCTTCCCAGAGGCCGTGTCTGTTGGCTCGTCAAAGGGAACCGTCGGAGGCCGCAGAAAACCTACGGTATCTCATAGCCAGAAAGTTTAGTGAAGTAAGAAAAAATGGATTTATTTGTCCTTTCGATTTGAGGATGAAAAGACAGGATACGGAAGAAAAGTCATATTTGGATAATTATGGTTGAAAATATAAAGGTGAATAAAGGAGAATCATATCAAGACTTATACATTAAAAAACAGATGTCAAAGTTGATACAACTATATAGAAGAAAATAAAAAAAACTATCCCATTTGTTTTTGATCTAATACACTGCCAGAAACTTCCGATGAAAATCATCATGGAATAAATAAGTAATAAGAAAAGGCACAATAAAGATGACGTATTCCCCGAAAGAATACAAATGAGGATAATCTATAGAGAGGATTGGCTAGGTAAGGCAGGTTGAAAGGATTTGGCTGAGGAAACGTTAGGATAAGGATAGGATAATCTGCAACAGGGATGATACTTGAAATTCTATGTCTTTGGGATATGTTATTGATCTCCTTTTGGTTGATTTTTACGGTGGTTTAGATTTTTTTTCTTTTTCTCAAGAATAATTTTGCTTTTCTGCTAACTCCTTCGCAAACATCTATCTTCGAAATTATCGAATTGTAATGAATCATTTTGGGAGTTCAGTAGATTTATCAGAATGATTGGAAAATCGTGAAATTAAATGAAAGATTAGATTGAAACAAAGCATTTTTTTTTCTATTTGCAAGTCAAGTCACCAGAAAGAGAACAGAATGTAATATTCTTCGTCAGGTTGGAAAAGGAGGGTTGAAGGGGATACAAAAAAATAAGGGGTAACGGTGTGCTATCAAAGGAACAGGAAGGATTAAGGAAGACATAGAAAGGAAGTGATGAGGCGAAAGGATGTCCAGACACTCCTTTGCCTCCGAGAAGAGGGATTTGCATCCTAGGATCTCACAGTTAGGGTTTTGGATAAAGGGAAATATAGGTGGAAGGATAAGGATATCTCATAACGTGGGGGAAAGGAAAGGAGATAAAAAAAAATATTGAGAAATTATGGTGCAAAAAAAAGGAAAGAATCACTTATAAAATTAAAGAAATATTGTAGACGTTGATGGTAAATAATGATTGACAGAGTGAATTAAGTGGAAATTTAAGACGTGTAATGAAAGAATGAGAAAGAATTGAGAGGATGATTATACAATCATTTCCCCTCGGAAGAAATGAGAAAACAAAGTCTTAACAGGAAAACACAAGAAAGGAAACGAGAAAGAAAAGTAAAAAAAGGAGACAAGAGACAGATAGAAAGAAACAAAAGACAAGAAGAAAAAAAAGGGAAGATAAAAGAGAAAAGAGAAGAAGAAAAAATCTTCCAAATCAACGAAAGAAAAAAAAGAGTGACGTGATGATATGAAAGACGCTTGTAGAGAGACAAAAAAAAAAAAAAAAAAAAAAAAAAAAAAAAAAAAAAAAAAAAAAAAAAAAAAAAAAAAAAAAAAAAAAAAAAAAAAAAAGGTCAGGACTTCCAACTTCTAATGAAAGGTCATGACCTACCTGACATTCTCGCCTGGAAGATAGCCGTGGAAGGGTACGCTCTCTGCTGCGCTCTGTGCCTGCGGAGCTTGCAGGACAACACTCGCAAAGCCAACTAGCAGTACTTCCTTCCACTGTGGGTGTAGGTTAACCAAGAAGAGAGAGAGAGAGCTGGGTTAAAAGGGGTTCTAGAAGTAATACATTTATCTTTGCTATATCTAAAGATATTTTACATATATATAAGGGGTTCTAGAGGTATTGCATTCATCTTTGCTATATTTAAACTAAATTATATATATGTATAGATAGATACGTATATGGATTACTGATCGATATGAGAGAGAAAGAGAAAATAGTTTAATCTCTTTTCTTTCTTCCAAATATAGTTCCTTCTCAGAAAGAGATAAAAACAAATACCCAAACAATGAATGAACTAAGAACAAAATAAAAACGGAGAAGGTACAAGGACGCGGCGTTTTTTTAAAGTATTATTTTGATGCACGAAAGAGCTTAAAGGGAAACCGAGCGGCGCCAGAGTTTGATCACGTGACCACCAGAGGTCACTCGAGAGGAAAATGAGGGACGATTTCTGTTGATGGCGGGAAAAAAATACTAGCCTTCAGAGCGGCTCATTATGAGGCGATTGCTCAAGATAGCATTCCATGATATGGGTCTATAATCCGATTCGTGCATGAGGAAAGAATAGATGAGGGAATTTGATCAACTTTATCAACGCATTTCATATCGGGTCAAATGTAAACAAAAACAAACAAAAAATGATACTAGAAATCACCCTCACTCATTTAATCTAATGATCAATGACTTTCAAAGAGCTAAAGGACACTCAGAAAGCTCCAGGAAGAATCCGAGGCATGACACAAGCAACGCAAGCAAGCAGTGTTTGCGAAGAGCGAGCCACTTGGCGTGCTTTCGAAGGACGAAGAATCAGCTGACCGGCGCTTTCGGAAATCCTTCCTTAACTATTCGTATGCAATGTTGCCTTCGTGTGAATGGTGCATTGCATATGTAGGTATGCTTGTGTGCATGTGTGTGTCCGGAGCATGTATGCGTGCGTGTATGTATGTACGAATGTATTTACGTTTGCTATTTTCTAACAGAAAGTGTTTACGGATATGTATATATATATGTATATGTATATGTATGTATGTATATGTATATGGATGGATGTATGTATGTATGTATGTATGTATGTATACACACAAACACACATGTATGTGTGTGTGTGTGTGTGTGTGTGTGTGTGTGTGTGTGTGTGTGTGTGTGTGTGTGTGTGTGTGTGTGTGTGTGTGTGTGTGTGTGTGTGTGTGTGTGAGTGTGTACAGGTGACATTGGTTTACGCTAAAAGAAGAAATGTGACAGCCTTCAAACAGCGTGAGCGCGTGAGGACCGTGACAGCGAAAGTCATCACTCATCGTAAACCCGTCACCTCCAGAATCAGCTGATGGGTGTAAACAAAAGCACGTGCCGTAACGTATATTCGTATACTTTTGGGAAAAATATGTACTGAGCTTTACTTTGTGGTGTAATTAAATGATTTAAGTTTTGCTTGATGTGACTTATTAAATGGTAGTTGTTTAGTTTTAACGAGTGTGCAGATGTGATTCTTATAAGGGCGATATTATCATTAAATACAATATTTCGAAATTATTTCAAAATACGAAATTTGAATCTCTCTCTGTATTCAGATTTAGATATATTTATACACGCCGCTTAGAGAAATGAATTTGAAACATTATATATCAAATTTTAAGGTAAAATCTTA